>JABEVS010000294.1:0-80479 GCA_018290735.1 Coelastrella sp. MACC-549
AGCTCCACAAACACGGCAATAGGATTGCCATTGAAGTGCTAGAAGGCACTCTCAGGTAACCTATATAACTCCTCTGCGGGTATCAGGAGCCCCGCGCAGGAGGCAGCTCAACATAGCTGCGAAACTAGTGAAATGGAATAAATTGCACACTCTGTTGTGTCATGTCTGTCACTGAGTGTCAGACTTTACAGTCCAGTCTGTATCACTGGCTGTATATTTTCATCGCCATGTTCGAGGTTTGACTAGTTACTGCAGCAATCTGTGCCCGCAGTTATCTGTCCCGTCAACAGTGTTGTTTTGTCTCTATCTGATTGAATCTTTATCACGGTGAGAGTGTTGTCCGAGTCGACCCTGCTATGCATACCATCATGATGGCATGATCATACCCCACAGGCATGGGCCGTTATGGGTCATCCATAACTTACGAAACCGGGTTACACTGAATTGGCACGGCTGAACAGTGGATACCTTACATGTAGTCATTGCATGTCGGACAGCGATACTACGTAGTATACAGTGTACTGTACATATAATAGTAGCTATCGTAACCGTCTTGAAGACGATGCCGTCCAGTCATGTCGGAGGCTCCGAGACACCTGGCGTTGATTGCTCCAGCAGGGCTCTGCTGATCATGATTCCCGTATCATATGGCATGTAAAGAGGCAGCTGATAGCTGTACCAGTACTGGGTTACCAGACCCATGTATATGATGATGTAGGGTACCCTACATGATGCTTGCCAACCACCACTCATCGACCCACAATAGGCCCTGCCCAAATGCACAAAAACTGAGCTGTCCAAGGTCCCAAGCCCACAAAGGCCTTGCAGGAGGACGACCTTCCTTCCTGCCTGCCTTCCTGCAGACGTCAGGACCCCACGGCACTCCAACCAGGTGCCAATGTACACCAGTCAAACACAAAGATAGATCACAAGCAAAGCTCACGCCAGTGAACCCAGTTGCTTGTCACCAGAATAGACTCCAGAATAAAGATCACGACCCCCTGCGCTGCTACCAGCACAAATGTCAGGAGACGACAACTGCATCATGCAGTGGCACTGTAAGAGTGGCTTTGGTATAGCCATGCAATGTGTAAGCTTATGGAAAACCCTGGAATCGCATAGTGTCGGGCACCAGAAGATCCCTTCTATGGTATAGTACAACAGCACTGCTGTGCAGTTTCGTGCAGGGTACACATCAGAACCCTACATGATTTAATACCAACCCCACGCCGTACTTAACACTGTCAATTCAGGAAATGCACATACTGAGTGCCAGCCAATCCTGCACCAGATAATCCTGCACGCGATTACTGGATAAGTAGTTAATCATGATTTAGAAAGAGTGATGACTGCAGCATCCGAGCCACTGGCCAATCTAATTATCAAAAACAACAATGAAGCATTGATGAAACACATTATCCAGAAGGACTAGTAGCTCTGACAGATCTAATGCGACAGAGGTCAAGCAATCTGGATATAGACCTGTTGACAAGTAAAAGCCGTGCTGGCAGTGTCTGCCAAGCCAAGACAGTGCAGGTTCCTGGGCAAAGTCCAAAAAGAACGCAAATGTAACGCTCTGGTGTTGTGACACCGTTGATCTGGGACAGACAGGCCACTGCTCAAAATATGCGATCTAGATCCACACCTTGTGTGACAGCGGACAGCAATGTCTTCATGGTCTCAGCATGCAGCTGTCAGGGCTGCTGGCAATAGCAATGATACAGCGCAGTTGGGAACCCCTTATTGCACAACCTTCTGAAGGGTTGGCTGCAGGCAATACACACCTTGATACCCACATAGCATAAGTAGTTGGCATAAGGTATGGCCAAATCCCAGAAATGCCTCAATACTCGAATAAAGGGACAGCAATACAGCTGGTATGGCTGCTGGCATAAGCACGACTGCAATCCTGCAACATCATTTCATTCAGAGCAGCCTGCCAGGCAGGGACAAGCAGTGCTTCTGGGCCCTTGCTTTCAACAGCCAAGTTTTATCTGGCCAGCCACAAAATACATGCAGCCAGTAATATGATGTATCATACTATCAAGTCATACCGCATTGCACCGCAACTTATTGCACCAACAATGACTTACTGGTAGACCACTGCATGCAGCAGCCATTAACACAGTCGCAATCGTCGCCGCCGCCAGCTTTCAATAGGTTGCACTCAGCTCTCGCACACCAAGTCTTTGAGAAACCATTGTAGAAATCTCCTGTGAGCTGGACAGGGGGACTGTCCTGCAGGCAAATACCCTCTTCTACACCTGGGTTGACTGCAGTGCTCCTGCAGGAGCAGCTGCATGCACTTGTGCTCGGCCATCTGTCAGTGGTTTCTGAGGTTCAGTTGCAACAACCACCTTGGGCTTTCTGAAGACACCCACAAGGTAAGCAATCAAGAGCAGGCCTTGAAACACTGCGGCAGGCAGGCACAAAGCAGGCTTGTGAGAGTGCTGGGCAGCATACAGAAGCCGCTCTTGTGCTCTTTATGTCACATGTCATTGCAAACACAGCTGCTACCCGGATGCAAAATGAAGAGTTGCCAAAAACTTCGCTGCTGTGCACTGCACACACATGCTGGATGATTTGATGCTATTTCAACAGCAGCAGGCACCCCAGCTCACAGCTGCAACTGCTACAGCAGCTGCGGTTTACAAGCATTAACCAATCCATCACAGCTGCTTGCTGATTGCTGGATGCCCTGATGACTGCCTGACACACAAAGTGATGCACCCAATCACTATACCTGCAAGGGGCACCACCCAGGACAACAGTCCATTTGTCACTCCACTATCTCCCCCATCCTGCCAGATAGCCACACCCAGCCAGATGTTGACCCAAGCAAGCAGAATGGCAAGGCGGCCACTGTTGTGGTGGAAATGGTTCCAGACACCACGGAAGCGTGTACCAGGGGTAGGTCTGACTAGACCACCAGCGATCTATAGCAGCAGCCATGCATAGAGGTACACTGGTTGATGACGACACAGAGGACAAAGGTTCTTGCCCTCATCAAATGACTGCTGGTAGGATGGTTGTCAGCACACAAAGTTATATGTGCAGAGCTGGGTACAGCACCACTCTGTGGCAATGCACATCACAGCGGCCTGAAAAGCTTGTGAGCCTGTAACTGGGACCACAACAGCAATGGAGCCATCTGCATCATTGCAATGAGGAAGTCATATCACTTGATCAATACAGCTTCGCCCACAACATGCATGAAAAAAGCCAGTCCTGCCAAATTTGTGCACTTGGCCGCTTCATCACGGTGACATTAACTAGTAAGGGTACTCTTGTCACAGTATCACAGTGACCTGCATAACCTTGAACCTACATATGCCCTATTGGTATTAATTTCACTGGGATCTCACCTGAAGCAAGAGGAATGCGAAGGCAATGGTGCCGATGATCTTGTGTGTGTAGGCAACTGTTTCATCTTTTTCAGGCTCCATGCCAGTAGAATCGCTGCAGGATGAGAGAATCACCAGAAACCCAGTCATTGAGGGCCAAAGGCGGCCTTGGGAAAGTAAATTTGGACAGGCCATCGGCAGCAATGACTGCTGAAAAGGAGATTATCGAGCTAGCGCTTGCAGGACCAGTCAATGGCTGCAACTAACACGGTGCACAAGGATAACAGGAACTGATCAAGGTACCCAACTTGCTGCGTAACTTTCCCAACCTGATGGAACGTGGTGCAGAAATACATAGCTGCTGAAACGTACCTGTATGCAATACCGATTGCTGCAATGATCAAAGCAGCACCCACTGCCTGGATGGTGATATGCGTCACAAACCAGACTTCCCTGCTGGCAATTTTTGTCTTGAAGCCTTGCAGCCAACGGTTTTGGGCAATCAGGGCACCAACTGCAGGTGATGCACGACAACAGTAATACTTCGGGTCATATGGTGGGAGGTGTTTTGGCTTCGGAACCGTTCAAAGCAAAGCACAAGGTATGCAGATCAAACGCTGCACCAATCAAGTGAATTAAGAGTTGAATATAAAGGCTTGCAAGAAAATGCCCCAAATGCCTAATGATTCGCAACGCCAGGGCAGCTTCTCGCATCAACGGCATTGTGAGAGAGCCGAACTCACGAGGTAACAGCGCAACCCAGCCCAACGACATCAGAATTCCATGAACATAGACCCAGTAGTTAGTGTTGCTTTCGTCATCTGATGAATCCCCTCCTGACGAGTCTGAGTTGTCACCACCGGCATCTTGAGCCATAGACACCTCGAATAAGCAGCACAGTAGCATCCATAGCGCCAGTAAATACGTTAGACGCTGCATGATGCCAGACTCGCAGCAGTTTCGATACTGGTGGAGAAACAAATTGTATGTTGTTCTGTGGGTGAACTCTACACAGGAGGTATACGTCTAGTCGATACGATTTCCACTGCAGCTGGACGTTGCGGCATATGAGATCCATAGACAGCTCGCAAGTGGTTCAGGTCCACGCAACGTCACTGCCCTGTTATTTTACAAGCTGGGACTGAACTCAGCTGTGAACGCTGTGAGTCACTGCCAACAACTACACGCATTCCCACGGTCGACCTCGGAAGCGTTGATACATGCATAAGATCGGCTGCGCGCCAGTGTGGCGTTGGTGCTGAGGCCTAAGAAACCAGAGTTAACACTTGCTACTCCACGTTCTGAGGCTGGACTTTTGTGTTTGTTTGCTTCCGAACTATCAGTGAATGTCAGATCTTCTGTTAATTATTATGAGCAGATTGTATACCGCCCTTGCTGTTGATGCTATATCAACACCCTATTGGCACTGCTGTTGGTGCTTGTAGCTCCTGTAGTCCATCAAAGAGCTGCGTCGCATTTGCAAAAAAGCAATCACCAAACGAGCTGTTGCTTTTCATGCTCAGTTCAGATACAAACCACGTGCATAACACCACCATGGCGCAACTCGCAACCTGCTGGAGATGGCATTGATGGATGAACAGTGTTCATCTTGCCTCCTGCCGCCAGTGGTCGCAGGCCCCAAGCAGATGGTGCAGGTGTGCCCACTACAGACATTGCCTTCACTGTGGATGCATAGTTAAACGGTGGGGGCCTGGGCCAGCCTGGCCAGTCTGGCTATGCCCTGGCACAGCTACCGTAGGAGGTGACCAAAAATTGACGATCGTTGGCTGGTGTTGATTATCCCATATTTGAAGGTAACAGCAGCGCTGCTGGCATAGCAGAGGAGTCAGGTGGAGTCTCACCTGGAGGAAGTACACTGCAGCACTTGCTGCAGGACCAACTGGCAGTCACAACGGGGTTGCATGTTTCCATCCCTTTCCATACAACATGGCGCAAGCCATGCACCAGGTACGGCATCTGTTGTGTCATTCATGTGGCTGGCTGTCGCAGGTCTGCTGTGTTGGAATCCGCATTTTGCCACTGGACCTTCAACGGCTGCTAGACTCTGACAGCAGTTTCAATTGCATGAAAACTATTGGAGCTTATTGCCCGGCATTCTGGGTTGTGAGCTCACTGGCCTTGCTGCACTGCTCCAATCAGACAGCCTGTCCTACCAGGACAGCGCCTGCACAGCATGCAGTGCCGCACTGCGTTTACCTCAACAGACAACGCAAAGAAAGGCGCATTGATGCTGTTGGCATCTTGGTGTGAGGCTTTATACTTTGCAGAATGTTGCCAGCGGCAGTTCCCAGGTCGTGAGCATGTCCCTGTGCTGCAGCTGACAAACTAAGGCCATAGGAAGACGTACAGACTAGTGCATCAGCAGTACAGGTATTGGCAGTGCTGCTGGATGGCATGTAGCAATCTACTGCTGCTCAATGCAAATAGTGTGCTGTGGAGGTTGCTTGTCAGGCAATCTGAAATTGCCTCGACCATGAACGCTCTCCGGGCTCGCCCATTCTCTGGGGCGAACGTGGCCCGCAGAGGAGCATGCACAGAATACAAATGCAGGTTAAGCTGCGTTACGTCTGCCACCAAGACCCCTTATCCGGACTTGGCAACACGGGACATCACCACTGATGCCCCAACAGATGTCGAGTACGATGCAGTAATTGTGGGCGGTGGCATGGGTGGATTGACCACAGCAGCTAAGCTTGTTGAGAAGGGCGCCAAAGTTGTAGTTTTGGAGAAGTACCTGATCCCGGGAGGCAGTGCAGCACACTACAAACGAGAGGGTTACACCTTTGATGTGGGTTCAAGCATGATGTTTGGGTTTGGTGATGAAGGGACAACAAACCTGATTACTAAAGCACTAGAAGCTGTTGATAAGAAGATGAAGACCGTACCTGACCCCACCCAGGTGCACTACCACTGTCCCAGCAGCAGCAAATTCCCTGGGGTGAGCAACAGTTGATGCAGGAATGCATGAAGAACAGCCAATCCTCAGCCAGCTATTGCAACTCTGCTGAGTCGATGGGCATTAAACGGGAAAATGTCCCTCTGAAACGTATTGGCAGGGGTAATGCTGCCATGGGGTGCGTAATAGCTGCAGCAGGGGCGTTACAGAAGCTGCCCACAGCAGCAGGACAGCTGTAGATTCTTCCGCATGCAGGACCACAACGAGGACAAGCAGCTCAGGTGCAACAGGGCAGCGTCAATGCTTCTGCTCTTGTCTATCAGCCCCACCTGCATCAGGAGCCCACTCTCAGTGGGCCAGTTGAGAATTCAGATCAGTGTGGTGCAGCGATTGATGACACTGCTGTTATAGTGTTCAGCCAAGTGCACATGCCAGCCGCAAGGCACCTGGAGTTTACTCAAAGAGTAGGACTGCCACAATTGATAGCAGCAACGCTCACAAACTGTGTCCTTGCTTTTGGCACTTTCTGGTACAGGGACTCAATGTGCAAGTATGGCGCGACTATGCGGACTTTGTAAAAGAGCTGTCTGATCGATTCCCTCATGAGGAAGCGGGCATCAAGTCATTCTACAATGAGTGCTGGAATGTGTTCAACGCACTAAACAGTTTGGAGCTCAAGTCTCTCGAGGAGCCCAGGTATGTATCTTGCCCGGCCCTGAACCCGCTATTTCTCCCAATCCAAAGCACGTCCCTTTGTCCCTGCTGGTGAAAGCTGGTGATGTGTAGTACGGGCACATGCAGGACCATGGGGCATGTGTTGGCGCTGCGTCGGTCCCATCCAAAGCAGACTTCAAAGTTTGCATTGCACTGTAAGCATACACTGCACAGATCCTATTGGTGTTCCTGTTCAGGACTGCAGTAGTATTGTGGTCTTTGCATGCAATGTTGACTCAACATGATTGTGGGGGTGACAGCAGTCTTGTTTGTCTAGGATGTTGGGACCCAGCGCTCACTGACGCTGGCTTCATACTGCAATGAACCTACCGAACGTGCAGGTGCACCGCACGGTGCAGCACATTAAGTAGGTTCATTGCAGTACTGATGCACGCACTGGTCCCCTGGTTTGCAGCAGTCGTTCCATGGGGCCTTTGCCCAAGCTGAAACAGATACCAGACAAACGAGTTTTGCAACGGATTTTCAACAGCTGGAGTCTTTACATGGGCAACTCTGTCATACTTTATTGGTTTCCGCTTGATTCTAACTGCGCATTGCAGCCAGTCACCAGCAGCAAGGTGCTGAAGTCATGCCATCAGCCAGCAGTCTGTCACCTGGCCATTCGTGTGACAGCAAAAGTAGCAGTCCATGGTGCACTGCAGAAGCCTTTAGAATGGTTGGCGTCATCTGCATAACCTTCAAAGTGTGTACTCTGAGTTCTGCTGCACAAATGCCTCAGGTACCTCATGGGCGAGTTCTTCAAAAATCCGGTGGCCTGCTTAACCCTGGCATCATACCTTATAAGAAACACAGGTGGGCGGAAGGTGCAGCTGGACGTTGTGTTTGGCTGCAGCATAAGATGAACTCTGAGCCGCATCTGAAAGCCTGTTGATGTTTCAAATGCCACATCTGAACCAGAGAGAGGTGAATGGCATTCACTGCACCTGTGACATGATGCAATGTCTGGGCTGGTCATGACCCTGCAGTGTAAAAGATGCAACACCCAGGTTGTACTTTTTTTGAGATCACCTCAATCAGCTTACTTCCAGCCTTGACTTCCAACTTGACTTGCAAATCCTGCACCCACTGCATTTGTAGGGGACGTTGCGCGCAAGTATATCAAGGATCCTGAGCTGCTGAAGTTCATTGACCTTGAGTGCTTCATTTGGAGCACAGTCAACGCCGACATGACGCCCATGATCAATGCGGGCATGGTCTTCTGTGACAGACACTTTGGCGGCATCAACTACCCTGTAGGGGGTGTAGGGCAGATAGCAGAAGAAATGGCGGCAGGTGAGACCGATCTTTTCTTGACTGCACAACAGGGCGAGTGATGCCCTAGGATAGCTGAAATTCCAGTATGCCATTCAATCACATGATCATAAACTGGCACATGCAGGCAACAGGTCCGGCAGTGATATGGGTCCACATTTGCAAACTCATTACTGCTGACTCACCTGTTTGATGCAGTTTGTGATAGTTGTTGCACTGGTCAGATGGGTACAGAAGTTTGATTATCAGCAATGATTGATAATCAATAATCAATAAGCAATAATCAATAAGCAATCATCAATGGTGGTTGCACCTGCAGGCATTGCCGAGAGAGGAGGCCGTGTAGTTTACAAGGCTAATGCAAGGCAGATCATCACAGAACCAGTCACCAATGAAGATGGCACCACAACTCTCAAAGCTACTGGTGAGCTCTTGGCATGATAGGCACTTATACGATATAAGTGCGCTTGTAACAAGGACCAGATCATAGTCAGGCTCCTGTGGTGGGCCAAGTTGACTTGGCAGCACGCAGTGTAGCTTTGAAAGGTGTGCGGTGTATTGTATCAACAGATATGCACTGCTGCTTGCAGCACCACTGTCCACGGGGCGCCTGGCCAACTGCATGTACCGCAGCAGCCACTCCTGCTGGTGATTACTGCAGTACAGCACTTATCAAACCACTGCAGATCAGGAGCCTGTAAGTGGGGTCTCATCTTGCAGGTGTCAAGCTGGCTGATGGTCGTGTGTACCGTGGCAAGACCATCATCAGCAATGCCACGCGGTGGGACACATTTGAAGGCATGATTGGTGAAGAGCGCATGCCTCAGTCAGAGCAGCTGTTCAGGTGTGTGGCTAGACCTTTGCCAAGCATATGATGTACACGTGCGGCCTGGCCATGCGCAGCAACTGCTCTTGAAAGTACACAGATGCATATCGGAGGGGTGTACCAACTATTGTCTTCAAATGGCAGAGTGCCCCTTTCATTACCCAGGAGAATCAAAAGCCTTGATAAGGTTGTTTATTGGACAATCACCAGTGTCAAGGGGCATCAGTTACAGGGTAGCAGGAACACATAGCCAGCATCAGCGAGTTTGCTTGCTGACCATATTGCGTGCCCTTTCATTGTGAGCTGAGTTCTCAGCTGCTGGCCGGGGCTGCCCTCTCTGACTGCAGGAAGCGCTATAAGAAGAGCCCCAGCTTTCTGTCAATCCACATGGGTGTGAAAGCAGAAGTCCTACCAGAGGACACAGATATACACCATATACTGCTGGAGTCCTGGGATAAAATGGAGCAAGCACGAGGGACACTCTTTGTGTCCATGCCATCTCTGTGAGTGAGATCAGCACTTTGCAGTGTTGCAAGCGGTAACCAGCAGCATGCATGCACGATTGCTGCTTTTTGGTTTCCTTGTTTATTATCTTGTGAAAGTATCATGCATACGGCAAGGCTTGCGTATGTACACCAAGTCACCCCATGCACTACAAAATGCAACAGTAGACGTTTTTCATTAGTTCAGGTGCTACATCACAGGATACAAATGTCTGGGTCTTATTGTAGCTATCTGTCATTGTGCTGTGGCATCTGTGTCGACAGCTGCCTCTCTGCACTTTGCAGGACAGCTCCTGAGGCATACGTCCTTGCACTGTTTTGCATGGCTCAAGTCCCTGCATGTTTTTGGCTGTTGCTGCTGCAGGTTGGACCCCAGCTTGGCACCTCCTGGCCGGCATATCATACATGCATTCACACCAGACTGGATGGATGCATGGCAGGTAAAGTCTCTTGGCACTGGGTCCACTGGCGGCGATTACCTTATGCCACTGGCCCTTCTACTCATGTGTCCTGAACATCCCTGTCTGTGTTGTGAAGCGAGATGAGCTCATTGTGTTGGCATCTTGCGGTTACTCCATGACTGCATCTTGCTTCATCATCACGACTTCCAGGTTGCATGCATTACCTCAATCTGCCGCTGTGCTCATGTTGCTGCTGATTCCGCATGTCTACAGGGCATGAGTCCAGAGGAGTATGATGCCAAGAAGGAGCAGGTAGCAGATGAAATTTGCGAGAGGCTTGAAGCGCTGTGGCCAGGATTGCGTGCAGCTATAGAGTTCAGGGAGGTAAGCCTCAAGTCCATGTGACATGCTTAGCACTGGCAATTTTTGCTCTGTGTGTGTTTCCCGAGATGGTGTTGTGTGCTTCACAAACTTCTTGGTGCAGAGGCAGTTCTCGGTAGCTTCAGCAGCAGTCTCAAGAGGTAGTTGAGCGTGGTGCAGGATATATATAAGTTACCCATTAGCCATAGCAATCCTGCCATCGGCCCCGCGCCCCATTTCAGAGCGTGATGCAGGATGACAGCAGTATCACTGCAGGACAGTTATGGTTGTCATCCACATCAGCATGTGCAGCAAGGCACAGAGCGTCTGCCAGACTGGCAATGGTCATTGTGCCACATGACACGACAACTTCTGTGTGTCAAATGAGGGACCTGCACTACAAAGCTAGGAGGGTAACCATGTTCATGCTACTGCTTTGCAACAGTGACTGGCAACCAGGGGCCTTATGATGCATATGGTGAGATAATGTGAGCGCCTGGAGCATGCCAACTCAAAGCTGTCTTGCAGGAAATGCTTCTGCATACATAGATTTATCCCAACAACCCTGCATGGCACTCAAGGTCACGTACTGTGCATGCTGTTGTTGTTGCAGGTTGGAACACCACGCACACACAGGCGGTACCTGTCAAGGGAAGACGGGACATATGGGCCCATCCCCAGCAGGCGGCCGTTGGGAATGCTCAGCATGCCCTTCAACACCACCAGTGTACAAGGGCTATACTGTGTCGGGGACAGCACCTTCCCTGGCCAGGGTGTTAATGCAGTGGTGTTTAGCGGCTTTGGCTGTGCACACAGGGTAGCAGTAGATATTGGGTTAGAGCCAGGCTGGCCAGTGGTAGACAAAGCTTATCAAGGGCTGCTAAACTTTGTCAGGGACAGGTCATGAGATCCTGTGTAAAAGAAATTTAGGCATGCAGCAATCGGCACGCTACACATTTTTTACATACAGCATGCTAGCAGGTTTTTCAAGGTAAAGGGCTTTGAAGTAGTACCTTTGCAACGGTGCGAGCGTATGGTTGGCAGCCTGCATATCTTATGCCATAACATATCAGTGATATGTAGGTTTCCAAATTGATGGTCTGCTCAAAGCCTGCCAGCCGCTGGTGGAAAAGTCTTCCACTGGAGCAGCCTGCTTTGATGAAGCTGCGTTGTCAGTCCACAAACGTTTGTGGACAGGTTAACCTGTATTGTTCTCTCTGCGAGAACCGGGCTCAAAGCCTGGACAGCATGGTTCTAGCTTCCCTTCGTCACGTGCACATTACGTCGTTGAGCCATATTACTTGATATGGCATTATAATGCCGCAGGGTCTAGCAAATCCCACATTACAAAGCACGAACGGACCCTGCGCCTGGACCCCAAACCGAGTGACAGTCCACGCCCTCCCACTGCTGTATCTGAATGACTGACTTGATATTGGTATCACTGGTGACAGACATCGTTGATGAACGTGACAGCGCAGTGGCCGGATTTGCAGAAGGTCCTCAATCGCACGACATTTCAAATGCATGCTGCTTGATCTGGCTGGTGCTCAACGCTGCATATGGAGTATCACAGCTGGTGAGATAAATACCAGGAGTGGCTTTCGCTCTGAAGCTTTCCGAGGTGCGTGGCTGTCCGCACCAGCTTTACGCTGATATGGCTGCCTCGCTCCTGCCGATGCATGCAGTATGTGTTTACTCGAACTACCAACGCCGCAGGTTCCTAGAAGGCAGCGTTGACGAACGGTCAGGGACAGGGTGTTTGCCATGCTAGCTGGGGCCCCCTCAGCAGCAGCGGCAGCAGCAGGAGGAGGAGGAGCAGAAGATGCAGGAAGGGCAGACAGCTCATGTTTGGCAGAAGGTGAGACCCTCTTCGTGGCAAAACGGCTTGCAGTCAGCAGCCAGGTGCCGGCTACGTAGCTATACGGTGGAGGCTACATTTAGCTCACATGGGCCCCATAAACTTTAGCAATGGCATTGTGTGTTTTGCCTCTCTGCTTCTGGACTTGTTGGCAATAGCAGTACAGGCAGCAGTGTACCGGCCATCCAGCAGGTGTTTGACATGGGCTGACAAGTGTGTCTCATGTTCGCCAGCAGCAGGTTTGGCACACTCACTAGCTTCAATGATGTCCAGCAGTTTGTGTCAGATGCAGCAGCAGCAGCAGCAGCAGCAGCTACTGATCTGAACAACGCTGCCAGGCGGTAGTGCCTGCTGCATATGATGTGGTTTCGTTCGATCAGTTCTTTGCATTCTTAGTTTGGCTGGTCACTTGACTGCAGACAATTACTATGGACGCACAGAACGTGAAGTGTTACGCGAGCCCCTTTTCCGTTTTAGCAGATATCTCACCTCAACTGCCTTGCCCCATAAGATATATCCACACCAGCCGGCCCAGGTGAAATTGTGGAAACAGCTGCGGCCTGGCGATGCATCAAGCCCGCTGTTAATCGATGCAATCAAAGCACGCCAGCAGTCTGCAGATAACTGCAAGCGGAGGTGGGCGTCTGGTAACTGCTGATTATATCAGCCTATATGCAGCAAGGTAACCAGCAGGTTGTAGATGCCAGCTACAACCTGCTGGTCACCTTGCTGCATACAGGCTCAATAGCATAACAGGCTGTATGCAGCAATGTTTATAGCATGCATCATGAACTTCATTCTTGGCAAGGAATGTTTGTGTCTATATCTTTGTAATTTCAGCCGCACTGCTTACCTCTTCCTGTACTGTTTCAAGGCGTCACAATGATTGCAACTGGCACACTTTGTGGACGACTCAGAAGTGCTCTGGTGAAGGGGAATGCATGAGGTACCCACCCGCCGCATTTAAACCTGCAGCCTGCAACAGCTGTGTGTTGTTTGATGCCCTCAGTGTCATTCAATGATGTGCATTTGATGATGCATGTGAACACTTTTCTGCCAATGAATGTGATTCACTTGTAGATTCAGCGTCATGGGCGAGGCAAAAGCTTCCATCAAAAGTGAGGCTGAAATTGTGGGTGCCCTGCAGTTTTGTGCATTGCATTCCCTGACCTCCATTGCTATTACAGCTGGAAAGGAAGTAGCCTGGTGCCGACAGGAACACAGCAGCCTTGATGCGGATGTTGCTGCAAAGATGCTCCAGGCTGCAGCAGACACAGACACATGTAGCGATGCAGCAGCAATGCTCAATTGCAGCACCACAGCTGCTGATCAGGCAGTTGGCGCGGCTGCAGCAGGTCCCCTGCCTCCCTGCCCTGATGAGCCCAGCAACAGCATTGAAGCTGGCTTGGGAGATGATTTCGTGTTGTTGGACGAGCCAGCAGCACCAGCAGCAGAAGGAACAAGCTCTGTTAGTAGCTCAACACTAACAGCCATGCAGCAGAAATGCTACAGCCTTATCACAGTGAAGGGCGTGCATGTTCTGATGAAGGACCTCCGTGGGCAGAGCGCCACCCCACTTGACCTGCAAGGAAGCTTGGCAGTGCAAAGTCCCTCACATACGGTCTTGTCTGTCGCAACTGTACAACTACATGTATGCACAAGGGGTATGCTATGGTGAGTCTGCAGCAACCCTGCTAGTGAGTCATGTCCTGTTCTGTGGGGCTGTATAAACAACAGCAGGCCGCATGCAGAGGCATGAGATGCGGTTGCACCCAGAGATTTGAATGAGGGCACAAGCTTGTACGCCTCAGAGTTCACCTGAAGGTCTTCACTATGCCACAGTCACGGTGACTCTTGTTGTAGTCATGACTAGTACCTGGTATCAGGCACTGACACATGCTACCTAGCACATGCTACATGTGGCCGATGCTAAATGTGGTTTCATACGGTATGAAACAAGTTGAACAGATACACTCTCAGCCATGTGTACTGCAGAACTCGCTGCACAATTACCATGCATACCGTGCAGGTAACACTGCCACCTTATACTCCTCGCAAACTGGCGGTGTCCTGTCTCGCTGATGTGTTACAGGGGGTATATCATGCTACCTTGGCACTTGGATAGTGGTTTGTCCAAGCACTGATCCTGGATCAATGTATCTGTCAGAGTGCTTCCTTGCTGATGCCACAGCACCAGCAGCGACTGTGATGGGGGCACTGGCCCTCCTGCAGGATGAGGCCCTGGCCAGCACAGACAGCTTCGTCCTCAAGGCACCTGCTCTCAGGGAACATGAAGGCGCAGGCAGCCCTATCAGATGATCATGTGATGATCATGATGGTCCTCATTCAAATCAGGAGATGATTTTAGATGCTGGTGGCAAAGTGGGGACCCGACAAGTGTGCCAGCCCAGATCACAACAACACAGGTATAGAGTGTACTTGTAACGGGCAATGCCTGCCTCTTGTGCACGCTACATGTTGTCCTCTGTATCGTCACAATAATCTGCAGACTCTGCATCGGATGCAGAGTGCTGTGACAGGACGGATGTCAACGGAGGACAACATGCAAGTTGTATCTCTGCCAATATCATGTGACCTGCCTTCTTTAGTACGGCCAGGTGTGACCCGGGTCTCTAATGTACACAGCCAGGCTTGGTTGTGAATTACTGAGAACATCAGTGCATGTGAGGTATCGCAATGTGCCTCCACAGGGTGAAATGCAGGCCTGTCCCTAGGGCTTGCAGTGTGTTACTTCTATGAGCCAGTATTGTGGATGGACATCAGCAGATGGTTGTCAACAAGGCGGTGTCAAGTCTGTTACAGCTGTTCCCCCAATAGTCACAGCTGCCAACCTCTGCTATGTGACCCTGCTGATTATGATTAAGCATTAATACCATTCCATTGCTGTGCGTGCAACAGCAGGCACCTTGGCGTGCAACCAAACAAGGAGGCATGCAACACGGCAGCAATGCAACTGGCTCACAGCAGCACAGAAACAGCATTGGAAATACATCTCAGCACTGTGGCAGCGCCAACAGCAGCAGCAGGGGCCAAAGTAACACGCACAAGGCACTTGCTTGCTGTGCACTGCCCCCCGTGGTGCTTGGCAGCAAGCTGTGCAAAGGCAGTGCTGGTCCAGTGTATGAAGGCAAGTATAAAGGTACCCCAGCCATCATCAAGCTGATTGGCCCTGGAGAGGAGGCTTACTGGCGAGAACGGTGCATGGAGACATCCGGCTTCAGAATGTGTTACTGGTAGCAGGAAGCAGTGATGCAGCGCCCAGGTGCATGTGGATCGACTTTGGTCAGTCCAGCTTGGACGGCGTGGAACAAGAACAACTAGCGGAAGTGGCAATGCTGAAGAGCCTGCTTCGTTGGTGACATTCCTTCATTTTTGTGTCCCTACTTGTCCCAGGTTAAGACTCAGGTCGAGCCTCTCAGCCTGCTCAACTGAGCTATGGCAGGCCCCACAGAGGGGCTCTAGAGCCGAGGGCTAGCCCTGCTGAGCCTTCTGTCTCAGTAGCTACGGTGTTAGAACACTATGGTTAGGGTGCTGCAAATATTGCACTAATTGTTGACCACAACAGCAACACATGTGCATAGGTACAACATTAGTAACTTCTCATTATGATGCAGTAGTGCACCAGGTGGTGCACTTCATGGCAACATTTAATGGTGGTGTTTGATGTCACAATGGCTTCTTTTTCACTCAAGCGCTTTATTTGGCACTCCCACAGAAGGGGAACTTCCTTTCTCGGCACTCTTACATGCCCAAGAGCTGGTCACCCCTTCTGATGAGTCTTTTGCCACATGGCAAGTAAAAGAAATTTAGCCATGCAACAGGTTGAGATGCTATGGCAAATGCGCTGACATGCGTTAAGGACGAATCAACACATATATACAACTGCCAGAGGTGGTCGAGCAGTTCGGCCGGCAACTGATGCACGAACAATCCATCATCTGGCAGATCATCTGCCCATCACAACTTGAGTCCGTTCAAGTCTCACAATACCATGCTGCACTCTAGACTGCCCATTGGTTGGTAGGCTCTATTGCAGCTCCAAGTTCTACTGAAAGGCCTGAGCCAAGCTGAGTGTGAACGCTTCTGCCACTGGCAACCAACTTACCAGCCACCACTGCTCCCTCAGGAACTGCAGACCTCTAGAGATTATGACATGCTACAGCCAGACCTGCAAGTACAAAAGAGCAAGTACAGGCGAGCAATGCAGCATAAATGATTATCATTACTTGAGAAACCCTGCCTGCAATCATTCAGGTCTGTCAAATGCAGCGGCTGCCGTTGACCTGCATGTGGCTGCTTGACAAAACACAGTCAACATGATGAGCTCTGGGTGTTATGATCACATGTATGCATCTGCAACCACAAAGAAATGGCGCGCTTGCATCATGCAGTGACTCAGAAAATGGGGGGCACCAAGTGAGCATGGGATTTGTTGAGACTGTCATGCATGTGGGTTTTGTGAGGGTGCATGTGCCAACAGATGCTCAGGGCTGGCTGCAGCTGATTAGCAGTAAGCGGTGTAGGTACGATGATCAGACACCTTAACTGTGTCAACACTGCAAACATACCATCATACCTGTACCTACTTTCCAGCTGAGGCCTTGTCCTGCAGAGCCTGTGTGTGGGGCTTGCACTTGCAGCGATCCTCTTCCGGCACTCCAGCAAGTGCCTGCGTAGAGATGATTTGATTTCATCATCAATACTGAAACTAACCAGCAAAATCGAGAGTGTCGGAATAAGCTATGGCCTCCATCTGCATCACCAGCTGGGCACTGATTGAACCTGAGCAGTGCTCACCGAATCCACGTGCATGCCGCAGCCAGCCCAGCTGGGTTTGTTGCAGGTCGCGCAGGTTACCCTTCGGCACATGATCTACTCAGGAGGCTTTTTCAGCAACAGTCCGATGCAATCACGAAGAAGTGGGCGCGCTCTGTCGCACTCGTCGACGAATTGCAGACTTGGATAGGTCTATCATATAATATGTCGGAATCGTCTGGCGCTTGCCGATCTGGTGCTTGTATATATCGCTTTTCGGGAAATATATCACTTTGCTATGGGCGGTTTAACTCCCATCGCGACTTGCGCAATCCTGTGAGCATGCTGCAGTCCGTGAGGAACTCAACATAAACACATGACTTAGTCGATTCCGTATCAGGACCGCAGGCTCGTGGTTCGGCATCTGGACTGAACGCAAGTAGTAGGGCGCAGCGAGTTGTTAGCCTACTAAGACATTCACCAATTCTATCTGTTTAGGGAAGTAGAGCTTAACAAGCAATAGTCGATGCTTTGCAGTGACAATATGCACTGAACGGGATCCCGTCCCTCCACACATCGGCGATCATAGCATCTTTGTTAGCACACAACAAATCTGCTCTATCAAAACGTCTTGCTGGGCCTGTAGAGTACGCTGAGGACTGCACATACCAGTAAGTGAAGACGATCACATCCAGCTTTTTTATATGTATCAGCGGCAAGCTCACAAGCAGCAGACGTTTACCCAAGCCATCAAGTGGTGTGATATTGAATGTGTGAACATGCTGCCGGCGCCATCAGCAACCAGTACAGCTCAGCAATAGGGTTGTGCCTATAGCCATACCAGGGCCGTGAACCGTCTGATCACGGCGGTGAACGCTGCCTTATCGGTAAGTAAACAGGCATATGCAATTCTCAAACTTGTTCTCCCTATTCAACAGTCACAGAAGGCACCGCTGACTTGCTGATGTTGCATACCCCTCTGCCTGCCGTGTGAACTCACCTGCTGCAGATTCCCTACTGCCATAGTGGTAGTCAGCATAGGCCCAGGAACATATCCAGTAGCAATTTCGCTTGCACCATCGTGCAGTGGTGATCAGCATCGCCTCTCAACAAACAGCAGCATAACATCATGGAAGCAGCTCCGCCAGGCTTCATGGTCAAACGCGGTGCTCGTGTGAAGGGCGCAACAGACATCGAACGAGCTCCATCTCTCTCCTCTCCCACTGCTGGCTCAGTCCTTGCTGCAGCAGCATCCGCAGGCTCGGCAACACTCACTGATACACCCTATGGCTTTGATCGTCTGCCTCCTATTACATCAAGTGTTGCTTCGTTTCAACGACGCTGTGAGTGGTTCTATGTGGACCCATCTGGAGAAGAACATGGCCCAGTACCACTGCAGAAAATCATCAACTGGCATAAGAAGGGCCATTTCCCTGACGATGTCAAGGTAGATTGTGCCCCGGCATGCAGTGTCATAGAACCTAGTACTAGTAATACACTTCTGAGCAGCAGGAGCGCATATGATGCCCACAGGTTTGTGGTCTGGCGGCAAGGCCGCTGCTATGACCAAAGCAAAACAGTATCTTTGCATTGGAGCACAGGGTAGCAAGCAAGGAGTGCTATGCAGCTGTTATGACTAGTTGCCGCACGCATGTCCTTCCTCCCCTCTCTGGTTTCTGCATAGTTGTCACTGATAGGTTCCTTTTTGTACCAGGTCAGAACCTGGTCCTCTGGGTTCTTGGATGCATGCACTTGCTGAAACTTGCTTCATTTTGCAGGCCTCCTCTTGCTTGTTGCTGACATGCTGCACATCATCTCCGCCCCCACAGGTCCGCTGCCGCAGTCCATGGTTTGGGGTCGGTGCCTTGGTCAAGTCCTTAGAGGACTCCCCAGAGTTAGATACACCAACAGCAGCAGCACAGGGCAGAAGCTCATGGCCAGCAGATGGGCTGAATGCGGCAGGCAGTGGGGCCGCTGCAGCAGTGCCGCCACCGCCGCCACCAAGGCAGGCCAGTATTGGCGGCTTTGGGGCTGCTGCACTTGGCAGTTATGATGCTGAGTTGAATGCGCTTTTTGTTGGAAGTGGGGCATGGGGGGAGGAGCCTGTATGGTATTATATTGATCGTTCAGATCAGGTACGCAGCTATGGCTCTGTGCAATCATGTCTTCCTGTTCATCTGTTCAAGTTCAATTCAGAGAGGAAGAGAGCAGTATGTACTTATTTTCTTGTAGATTTAGAGGATGCATTCATTGTTTTTTATTTATGATATGAGTGTGGATCAATTATATGCGATCATGCAAGCCTGTAGTAGCATCACATGCACAGACTAAGAGGGGCTCTGACTCACGCCCAACAACAGTCTGCAAACAAGCGGGATGCAGTTGCTGATACATATTTATGGTTGTCCCAAGGGCCTTGCGGCCGGAAAGGGTAACTTCCTTCCTTCCTTCCTTCCTTCCTTCCTTCCTTCCTTCCTTCCTTCCTTCCTTCCTTCCTTCCTTCCTTCCTTCCTTCCTTCCTTCCTTCCTTGTGGTTGTTGGCCAGGAGATTCGGCAAATCTTGTCCATGCCAAGCAAAGCCTTGGTGTGCAGCATAAACTTTGATTGATATCTACAGTATAGGGTGCTCAGCATCGTGCACACAATCAATGTACAGTAGCCCCACATCCTGTAAGTCTTAGCAGCAGTTGGCAGATCAGCATATGCTCCAGCTCTGAGCTTTACCAGCCTGTTGCTGCTGCATGTGTCGATGTCTCAACCTGCCCAGGTTCAAGGGCCTTTCTCTGCCCGTGAGATGGTAGGCTGGGTCAGCACATCCATGCTGAAGGAGGATACCAAGATGTGTGCAGCTGATGCCAAGCTGGGGGTGAGTGGCTTGGGTCTCATGCCTTGCTTCATTGACAGCAACCACGCAGCTTCTCAACCCGCATCCAGGACATTTTGCTGTGCAAAGCAACAGATGCTGTCACATCACATCGAGCGTGCTCCCGGGCGCATTGCTCAAGCTGACAGCTGTCCCTGCAGGACTGTTACTTGGGAACTCATTGCTTGGTGACATCGCAGTCTTGGCGTGCGCATTGAAACACACAATGGCACTGCACGTATGTTTGAAACTTGTTTTTCCTATTATTTTCTGAGTTCTGCAGATCCCGCCTGGACGAAACACCTATCAGCCACTCTCAGAGCTGCTGGCTATCATCCGCCGTGGAGAGCGTTACCTCCCTGGCAACATGGAGCACCTGCGCCGGAAACCCTCCTTACCCAGTGCTGCCGCTGTTGTACCACCACCCCCGCCACCACCACCACGACGAGCAGACAGTATCGGAGACGGATTTGGAGCCAGCGCGTTCGGTCCTCCTGGTCGTGCATCAGATGCTCCAACATGGCGCAAAGACATCCCGGCCCCGACTCCTTCAGGCAGCAACAGCACTGCAGCGCCTGGCGGCGGCGGCAGCAGCGATGGTGGTGGTGCTGCTACTGGGACCAGCAGTGGCAGGGGCAGCAGTGATAGTGGAATAGCTGCTGCTGGTGCTGGTGTGGATGGCGGTGCTGCTGTTTCTTCCGCACCAGCAGCTGCAGGGCCTCCAGGAGTTGCCAATCACACGACGGATGTGCAGGCAACTGCATCCGATCCAGGTGTAACAGTGGCCAGAAGCTCTGAGGATGGCAACAGAGCTGCTAGGTACCACAGCAGCAATGCGGAGGCATTGAACGCAGCACTGGCGCCAGACCAGGACTTTGAGTATGGGGAGGACTTCAAACGTCAGCGGCAAGTGCAGCGTGAAGCAGCACAAGCAGCAGCAGCGGTAGGACAAGCACAGGGTCGCATTGCAGCAGGCACAAGAGGTCTACCAGGGATGCAGCCGCAGGCAGTTAGGGTCAATTCTGACCAGTTAGGCCTAGGGCTTACTGCCAGTGGTCCAGGTAGCACCGGCAGTGCAGGTCCGGGGTCTGTGGGTGCCCAAGCAGCTCCTGCAAGTCAGCAACTGATGCAGCAGGCTGCTGCTGCTGCAGGAATTACTCCTGAGATGATCCAACAGATCCTGCAACAGCAGCAGCAGCATGCTGCACAGCAGAAGGCACAGCAGGCAGCGATGGCAGCAGGCATTCCTGGTATGATGCATGCGGGCATGCACAGCATGGTGTTGAGTGGTGGAGGGCCGCAGATGGCACCATCATCAGCACCTATAGCCATGGCAACAGCAACAGGAGGTCCAGCAGGACTCCAAGGGCTGCCTGGTGTTGCTGCTGGCATCATGAACATGTCACTGCAGCAGCAGCAGCAAATCCGGCAGCAGCAAATGATGCCAGGACAGATGCCCATGCTGGTGAGCATGCCAATGAGTGCAGCACAGCAACAGCAGCATCAAGGTTTGCAGGGCCAGCAGCAGCAGCCACAGGTGATTGCAGGGTTGCCCGGCGGTATATCACCACAGCAGTTGCAACAGCTGCTGCAGTCTGGCCAGCAGCAGCAGGTGATGGCATATATGCAGCAGCTGCAGGCTGTCCAGCAACAGCAGCAGCAGGCAGGTGCTGCACAGCAAGGTGCACAAGCAGGAGCTGCAGCAGGTGGTGGGCATGTGTCGGCATCCCAGCAGTTGGTGGCAATGCAGCAGGCACAGCAGCAGGCACAGCAGCAGGCACAGCAGCAGGCACAGCAGCAGGCACAGCAGCAGGCACAGCAGCAGGCACAGCAGCAGCCCATGGCATCACAGCAACAGCAGCTACAGCAGCTGCAAGCTGCTTTGCAGTCTGGCAGGCTTGTGGCAATGCCGACAGGGGCACAGGGGAGTAATATGGCCGCTGTTGCTGCAGCTGCCGCTGCCAACATGGCTAATGCCGGATTGTTGGTTGGTCAGGGATCAGGAATTCTCAATGTGCCAGGTGGCCAGCAGCAGCAAGCTCAGCAACACCAGGGCCAGAGACAATAGGCAGTTGATGGTTGGTACCATAGGGAGTAGCAGCATGCGCTGGATGCCCTTTGTGCAAGTCATATCGTCCATGTACAGTACACATATTATGCATTGCAATGCATTCGCAATGCATTTGCAATTGCAACCGCAGGCTACACACTTGTTCAGACTTGCTGCGTCTCTTGAGCCTGCAGCTTGGCAAGAAGGTGGCCAGTGAGAGCTGCTGTGTTCATGGGATGTGGCCATTGTTAATTCTTGAGGTTAAGCAATGTAGCGCTATAGGACGTAAGGGTGTAGGCTGTAAAGTGCACTGAATGCTGTGTCTGTGCAGCGCATGTGTGGTGTTGTTGTACGTTGCGGTAGAGGTGCAGTGCATGCGCACAACTTTGGTGTGTTGTTGAACAGAACATTCTGTTTTTTCACATGCTCGGCATGATCACAGTGTGCCACAGCCTCTTGATCCATGATCGCAAAGATGTTGGATGATGGTTGCGGGCGTGCTAATGCTGTGCCAACTCGGCAATGGCAGATGGTCGGGGGTAATTGCGTCAAACCACTGATTACAACCCCTTGTATCTCAAAGTACGAGTTGCGAAGCTCACCAAGTGGCACAATAGGCGGGGCGGGTACAAGTACCGCCCTCTCTGCCCCGATGCCGCCTGCATCTGCTCAGCCCATCCGTTCCTGGAATAAGCTTTCGTATTCCAGAATACTGAAGTTATTTGGCTCTTACTAGGCTGTCACGGCGTGGGAGTGTCGTGGTTGTGGTGTCATTATCATAAGCTGCCAAACAGGTAATTATATATGTATCAGTGCAGCCATAGATATCTAGACGCTCGTTATCAGCGTAGCATCGCAGACAGCTACTGATGTCGGTTGCTGCTTCGCAAGCAAACACAACTCGGCAGCAACTTATCCAAAGAATTGTATTGCATCGTGCGTGAACTCTTCATGCCCTCACGTTGGTGTTGGTCAATGAGCAGGAGGCGTTGTGTTGGCTGATCTCTTAAAATCTTAGGCGCACATACTCCTGGTTGGGAGGTACGTACTCTGTCGCTTCTGTGTGAATAATGATGTTCTTTTGGAACCCTTTTCATTGTGCAATGCATAGGGTCTCATTCATGCAGCGTCAATCTCTGCTGCAGGTTGCTCAGTTCTCATCATGACGACTAGGTGGGTCGGGTCTGTCAATGCTTGTCTCTAAATAGTATTAGCGGTGATGCCGGGGTTTTAATTGCATGTTCTGCTGTGTGCTGGTAATGCGTAGATGCCGCAGCACCTGCCGGGCACTCTGGTATGCATTTCTCAAACTGCAGCAGTAGGCATGCATCTGCAGTGTTTAGTTGTAGCTGCAATGATCTGGGTACGACAGGTAAAGTATGTTCACCTGAGCTGCATCCCTATCAGGTATATGTATTGCCAGCGCCAAACAGCTCAGATGGCACAAATACATCATGTGCAAAAGGGTTGCAGGACATGACAGGTGCTGTCGACAAGTCTGAGATCTTGCCTTTTGTCTCTGCCTCAGGTGGTGGCATCATGATGACAGAGATGGTGTGCCGAATCGCACAGCCTACGACAACAACACTAGTAGCAGCTACAGACAGCAAGCTGCACCACAGCAGTACTCAATGCAGACACCAATGCGTGCTGAAGCAGCAGAGTTCAAACCTGCCAGCCAAGCAGCACCACAAGCAGCACCAGGTTTCAACAGAGCTGGTCCAGCAGTTGTCAAGGCGCAGCTGCCAAAGTGTTGGGAGGTGAGGTCCCTTGAGATGTCTTAACTCCCCAAGTGGCAGCTTTGCAGGAACTCCTGCCACTAGCCTGTAGGCTGTCAACTGCGTAAAAACAGCGAACCAGTGGACTGTCCCTACATCACTGTAAGCAGGGCATCAAATAGGGCACCCTTGAGAATTTGTTTGTAACCTTGACTAAACCCTGCATGCGCCCAACAGCTCCCTGTGTGAAGCCTCCACCATCTGCAGATGCTTGAAACCAAGTTGCAACAGCTGTGAGTGTTTAGCAGCTACATAGGTCGCCAGCCAATCATGAGCGTTATTGATTGCAAGTTTGCCTGCTGCTGCGTGTAGTATGAGGACCCCTTGAAGGATGTTCATGGACCCTTTGATGCTGCTCAGATCATCAACTGGTTTGCCCAGGTAGGTGTTACAAGTACATCTCTCTTATCACAAGAAGCCTGCTGATGACCAGGATGCAAGTTGGCACCAGTGCAGCTATGCTGTTCAGTGGAGTAGTATTTTGATTGCAGGACATACAGTGTGTGGCGATCATTGGCTCGTTGACATGCACCATGAAGGTTGATATCCGGTGTGACAAGGATTCAGAGTGTATCAGCGCTTTGGGTCAGCTACTGCCCGAAGCTCATCAAAGTCTTGAACTTATGTATGAGTTGCGCTGCCGATGCTGCTGCAGGATTGGTTTGGGACAGATCTGAAAATTCGCAGAATTGGCCAGTACTGGACCATGTTGGAGTATGTGCTTGATGTAAGTCTCAGCTGCTGCATATTGTTGGTGGTCGACAGTTTGCTTGAAGATCATGATACAGCACCAGCTGTCATGCGGCACCGTGGCAGTTGTTTGCTGGTGTCTTAACCTGGCAGCAAGCACACTCAAAGACATGCACACACGCGTTGGCGCATTGGAACCTGCCTGAGGACACAATCATCATCGCCATCTCATCAGTCAAACGGCATGTACATCATTGTATGTTCTTTATGTTGCAGGAGCTCAAGGCAGAAGCCAGAGGCCAGACGGCTCCTCCTTCAACTGGCTACACCTCAGCACCCCAGCAACTTCCACAAGCAGCAACTACACCAGCAGCAAGCTATGGCTCACAGCGTGGCACAGGCGTGCCGGCTGCCACATCAGCGTATGGCCGTCCTGCAGCAGCACCAGCAGCAGCAGATCAGTGGGGTGGTGCTGGTGGTAGCTACTCAGCAGCAGCAGCAGCAGATGACGGCTGGGGTGCACCGGCTGGCAGTGGACGTCCTGAGAGGGTGGAGAGGGGCTATCTGCCTGGGGCCACTGCAGCTGCTGTTGCTTCTGCAGCTGCACAGGGGCGTCCGAGAGGACGGGTTGCTGCTGCCGCTGACGATTATGGTGGCGGTGGCAGCGGTTTTGGCAGTGAAGATTACAGTGGTGTGCGAGGCCGCGGGGCGCGCGACAAAGAGCGTGAAGCTGCTGCTGGGGTGCAGTTTGGCAGTGATGGGAAGTGGGAGCGCGGGTATGTTATTGACAGGGAGAACCGAAGGGGCGCCAGGGGCAGCAAGGGCTACCAGGACTACGACTCATATGGTGACGAGTACGGTGGTGGTGGTGGTGCTGGTGGCAGCAGCAGCAGCAGAGATAGCCGCAGGGGCAGGGGCAGGGGTGGGAGGGGTGACAGGGGAGGTGGTTACGGTGATGACAGAGAGTCATCGGGATATGACCGGGCAAGCCGTATCTTAGAAGGTGCCGATGATGATGAGTATGGGGGATCAGGCAGGGCACGGGGCCGAGCGGCACGTGATGCCCGCGGACTGGGCATGGTTGCTGCTTCTCCTGGCGGCAGCGGCAGAGAGTATAAGCAGGATCCGGCTCCTGCAGCTACCTGGGACTCTGCAGGATCATCAGGGAGGTCACGCAGCAGCAGGAGGGAAGGCAAAGCCAGCAGCAACTGGGAGCAAGGCAACAGCGCTGCTGCTGCTGTGGCTGCTGCTACAGCTGGCCTTGGCAGCCTGGGCCTGTCGACACCAATGGCAGAAAGTGAGACAGGAGGCGGCAATGCTGCAGCAGCAGCAGCAGAAGAAGATGGTTGGGGCAACAGCAACAGCACAGCACCCTTAAAAGGCAGCGATGCTGCACCAACTGCAGCAAATGCTGCTGCTGCTGAGGGAAATGCAGGTGGTTGGGGTTCATCACCTGCTGCAGAGACCGGTGGTTCAGCAGCAGCAGAGGATGGCTGGGGCAACAGCATGGCACCCTTAACAGGCAAGTGGGGAGACGAGCCTGTGGAGAGTGACACTCCCACAGCAGAGGATGCATCAGCTGAACCTGCTGCTGATGATGATGCTACTGCTGCTCCAGCTGTTGAGAAGCCGCAGGAGTCAGCGGTGGTAGTAGATGGTGGCAACTGGGGCAGTGCAGCAGCCAGCAGTGTGAACTCACCGAAGCGTGCTACAGACTCGGGTGTGGATGATGCAGCTGCTGTTCAGCCACCTGACACCACACAGGAACCTGTTCAGCCATTTGATAACACAGAGGAACCTGAGGACAAGGCAGCAGTGCCACCACCACTGGCAAGTGAGCCAGAGGAGAACAGCAGTAAGCCAGCACCTGCAACATCAACAGCAGCTGGAGGTGAAGCTGAAGGTGATGCTCAGGAGAAGCCAAAGCTGTCTAAGGTGCAGCAGCTGATACTGCTGCAGGAGCAGCTGACACAGCAGGAGGCTGACAAGACCAAGACTTCACCGGCACGCAGTGTGACTTCTCCAAGGACTTTGGGTGAACCATCGGAACCTGCTGCTGCATCAGCCAGTGACCCTGTGGAGGCAGGGGACTTGAGCGCAATTGGTGAGGCAGCGGTAGCAGGTGATGATGATCATGACAACAAGCAGGGTGCAGGACCAGCAATGGTAGCAGATGGTGACTCTGCAGCAGCAGGTGAGAGGGCTGCAGTAAGTGATCCAGTGCCAGCACCGGAGCCTACAGAAGCAGCTGATGATGGGCCGCAGTCAATGGGGGACATGGCAGCAGCACAAACAGCAGCAGATGATCAGGAACAGCCAATCATAGCAGCAGAAGCTGCTACTGCAGCAGGCGATAAGCCGGAGCCAAGGCCAGCAGTTTCGGCTGGGAGTGAGGGTGGTCAGGGTGGCATGTCAGTGGCTGGGATCACCGCTGGCATCTTCAGCCGGGTGGCTGGGGCTCTGATGGGAGGTGGGAGTGGCCCTGCTGGCAGCAAAGCAGCCAGTGAGACAGCAACAGAGGCTAAAAGTGTCCAGGGAATTTCGGAGGCAACGGCAGGTCCTGCTGATGACTAAGTATGAGTGGTCAGCGAGACACGGCTTGGCTGAGGCGAAGCAGAGACACCACTGTAATACCAGGCCATTGGCACGGTTGTGGATGGTCTTGTGTATGCGTGATGCAGCACCTTCTCCTGGTAAATTTATTCAGCCTAACAGCAGACTGTTGCTGTTCAGTTGTGTCCTGCAGGCCAAGATTTCTGCGCATGCAAGGCTGTTATAATATATTGGCTGCAACCGTAGGCACCGTGACTCAGCAGTCCGTATCTGACCAAAGCGCTGTGCCACTTGTCTGCAGCTGTTTAGGTAACAGCATCGTCTGCATGCAAGCGCAGTATTGCCAATATCAGCAGTGTTTCAAACAGTCCTGTGGTTTGAAATGTCCAGCACTTGATGCTAGGCCCTGTTCCTGAATTGTACATGTTTGCTAAACAGTGTGGTAATTGCTTCTGCTACAACAGTGCATTTCATCAAGTCGTGATCATTGCAGGCCAGCGCTTGCACAGTGTGCTACAGCCTGTGATGCATATGAATACAACAGCATGTTTGTGTGGTGGCGCATGGCCTTCATCCCGCTCAGGTAGCTACCTGCAGGTGGCTACAGCTGTAGGCTGTTCCACAGCAGTCGGACAAGGAGTTTCTTCTTATGGCTCTGAACGTGACTGGACTACAGGCTGTTTCATGTTTCAGTGCCCTGCAAGTGTCACGTACCAATTATAGCGTGGCGGTCGTGCCACGTCGCTGGACTGGGATGTCACCTGCACGGCGTTCTGTGCAGAGATGTCGACGGTGTTGCTGGCTGCCACGGACAGGTGGCCAGAAAGTACATTGTGCAACTTTGCCAACTCACTGACTCCCTGGCCGTGTTGTCCACTTGCATGTGCCATCATGATGTACGCTTATACATCACGACTGCTCCACCTTACCGGCCCCACTCTTTGCAGCAGAGGCAGACACCTCCTGCTGCTCCTGCTCTGCAACAATCTTGTCAAGTAAAGACCCCCCACCCTCCCCTGGTTGCTGCTCCTGCTGCTGTTGTTGCACAGTATTGTGTGCTGTGCCTTCACTGCTGCGGCTGCTGCTGCTGCCAACATTTACTGCTGGCCGGATCAACGACACGTTTTTAAGATACCCAGTTCGAGTCCGCTCTACCCCAGGATGCCAATTTCTGACCATGTCTCGTAACGTCGCGTCTGTCAGCACATCTGTCGACCTGTACTTGCCTGCAGTCTGGCGGAATGCTGCATACACTTCGCTCTCATGACACCGCCCTGATCGCTGCAGTCGCCTTTCAGCAAAAGAAGCTGCGTGTAACCAAAAACATGTTGCAGCAGAATAGTATTGGGTGACAGCGCGAGCCATTTCAAGCATGTTCCTGGGGCTCTATAACATAATAAATATGATAATCAGTACTTTGTAGCCATAGCATTTACTTACTAACATAAGGTGGAATATGTAAAATTTGATGGCTGATACTTGTGATAGCTTGCACACAGCCATAAGCCAACTAACAATGCACAGCTGCGGCAATTTGCATATGTGTATTGAGCAAAAAAACAAATTGAAAAACAAATTGAACTCACCAAAATCCTGCCATTGTGATTCCAGCTGCTGTGCTTCTGCTACTGTCAGTCGTTTTGGCCGCCCAACTTCAAATATAGCAGCAGCAAACAGAGCACCTATTCCACTGCTAACGGCCCAAGTCGGATCACCCAGGCCATTCTCCAGCACTGCTGACACTGCTATACCTCCCACAATGCAGGTTGCTGCTGCTGCTGCTCTTGTCCAGAGTGGTGCTACATAATCTATCGCTTCAATACTGCATACAATGCACGGACAATTTGGAACCATCCTTTCTATCAGCACCTTTGACATCAACTTATGAGAATGCGCCCCCAAACTGTGACCCAGTCAGCAACAGCTGCAGATATCTTGAAGGAAGATGGGGTTGGCCTGCTAGCGGCTCAGCAAGAGGTAGAACGGTCTGTCTCTGCCCACTGATGGACACTATTGCAGCTGGAGTCAGCTGGTTTAAATTAAGCAACCACAAAATCTTGGTCTGCAGTAGCTGCCTTGCCACTCATCAGGATCGTAGCATGTTGATATTGTCTGTACCAAACAGAGTTCAAAGTAGCGCTCATCATGACCCAAGTCCAGCAGCTGGCAGCACAGGCATTAGTACTCACTCTAGATCGGCAGCTCTGCCTAGCCGATTTATGATCCAGTCTGATGGCCGATCAGTCTCAATCTTTCCCAGAAACACCAGCAGCAGCTGCAGTGGACTCACATACCACAGTGCTACTGCCCACAGCAAAGCCCCGGTGATGTCACCTGCAGGTCATTAGGTGAGAAGCAGGGCAGGGGTTGCTTGTGAGCTTGGGCTTTGACATTAAATGGAGCTACTTGGGGCTGGCAGCAAAGCTATGTCTGCCCTGGCACTGTGCAGTCTCACTGCTGTCTGTGCACATCCCCTGCCAATCTTGGAGCGCACAGTTATTCAACTGCCCTGCACCACCAGCCCTCACCCTTCCCCCCAGAAAAAAAACCAAAACACCAAGGGGTTGCTGCACACAAGCTTGTGCCGTAACTTAAGTGCCCTCCATCCGCAGCCCCTCCCAGCCCCAAAGAGTGCCACAAGTGCCCTCACCGAGTCCGAATCCTGCTATGCCAATATCTCCCAGTGTGTCATCACTGTAGAGGATGTCTGTGAGCTCCTCTCTCATGTTGGTGAGGGTGTAGGCTAAAGAGCCGACAAACAGGAGCACTGCAGGAAGACCAGGAGGGCATGAGAGACTCTTGAGGAAACAACTGTTGCTTGTTATAGATGTGTGGCTGCTGGAGCTGATGCATGATCCTGATGTTCCTGGTGTAAATCCCTTGCTTATGTGAGCCAGCGGAGTCACATGCGGAGTCACAGGTTGTGCCAAGTTGAGATCTGGAGATATGCTGCTTCTGTTGTCTGTTGTATGTTGTAACTACTATCTGGACCAGAAGGTAGCGATAGCTGGTTGTAGGTACTTACGTCCAGCTGGCAGTCCTGTGCTTGGGCCATTGGGCCTACTGCCATTCTGGTCGTCGTCATTGTCACTGCCATTGCCTGCACGCACTGTTACAGCTGCACACAGAGACAGGAAACCGAGCTTTCATTGGTGGCGAGGTTAGAAGTACCGGTACAGAGTTGGATGGCCATCTACAAGTGTCAGCAACAACACTGAATCAACGCTGGCTGGCCTGCACTGTGTAGCATGCTGCTGATGTTGCTGTGGTCGTCAGTTGACTGCGCTGCGATCCATGTGCGACTTGTGTAATCATTACAGGTTATAGCGGGAGAAGGCTTAGATCTCAAGGTGCAGAGTGCCCATACCGATGTCATCCATGCCAGTCACAGGTGCAGGCCACAAAGTGGCCTGAGTGGTGAGCAGCAGCTGCGAGGCATCTGTGGTGACAGTGGCAGGCATCCCGCACCTGCAGCTCTATTTCTGTTGTAGTATATTCCATGCAGGTTAGGACCTCCATGCTTGGCCGCAAAGTGGCTGTGTGGGCGTAAGCGAGGACGTGACAGAAAATGGCTAGATGCTAGGCGCTGTTGTGGGCATAACATGCTCATTGGTATTGAAATGCTGCCCAATAACGCATGTATCTACAAGTTATTTCAACGGTGATATCAGGATAGGTGCAGACTGGCCAAAAGCTTGGGAGGGAATGTGGCGAAATGTCTAGGGGCGCTCAATCCTGAGATTACGAGAGAAGCTTGATATCATAAGATTACTTGTTTGCAGTAAGGGGTAGAGGACAGTCGCAGCGAGCACCTGTGTCCTTTCTGGGACCTCAAATCAACCGGTGCGGCAGTTCAGCGGCTTGTTGCAATCGGCATTATCACAGGGATGCTTACTAGAAACGCACACACTTTCATAATCTGACCCTTCTGACGCCTGTTGTTTATCGTCCCCCCGTACTGTATTGCATCGTAAGCATAAAACTACTGTATAAGTTTTGATACAGAGTTCCTCAACAGTTCAAAGGTGTTACGTAAACAGCTCTGACTGCCGTGTGCCAAGGATGCGAGCTCCGTTGCTTGCAGCAGTGGCAGAGATCCTGAACGTCCGGTCGACATCATGGCCCCAGCTGCAAGGAGCTTGGCACCTGCTTCCAAACGACTTTAAGAACTATCTTGGTTTACATCAGCAACAGATCTTACGGCATCATCGACCAGAGAGCGGGCATGCCACGTTAACTGCCTGTGCAACAGTAAATGAGGCTCGGCCAGCGGCTGAATGCCAGCAACAACAGCAACAAGCAGCTGGATTTTCACACCAACAATGCTTTGAGGTGCAGCAGTTGAATCTTATTATGGTCGAGGAGCGACATGGAGCATCCAGCGGCACAAGCAACAGTAGTTTGCACATAAGCCAACTTGCAGCTGTAGTACTGCCTCAGCAACATCAGCAGCAACAGCAGCAGCAAAAACAGCAGCATATGCTGCTACAAGTAGGCTTATGTTTCAGTCCTCAACTTCAGCATCATCACCAGATGTGCGGCAGCAAATACTTGCCATGCGGTGCTGCCATGATAGGGGCCCAAAATCTGCGGTACATACACAGCAGTAGGTGAGTTGCCTGCAAAGAATAAGCACTAGTATGCTGTGGCTGTTTGAGCTATCTTTAGCACGTAAAGTAGAAGGCTTGAGAGCAACTTTAAGGACACTGCTGGGCTGCTGTGGATCCCACAGATCTGACATTCAATTTTCCAAATGCTGCAACGGCTGCCTCTACGCTAATATCAGCTGTGCAGAAGAGGTCAAGCCTATGCAATATCACATGAGCTGGCAGTTCAAATGGCATGCATGCATCAACTATTCATGTTTGTTTCTGTGTTCCTTCAACAGTAACTCCAGAATTGGCCGGGAGCCCAAGAGTCGCCTGCCACTCCAAAAGCCCAAACCCCAGCCTCAGAAGAAAACTGAACCCCGCCATAATGAGCAGATCAAAGCACCGCGCTTGCTGGTGATCTTCCCAGACAACACGAAACAGGTGGACAATTGATGATCCAAGTGATTTTTGCCTGCAGGATAGAAATGAACATATTGCATGGGATAAGTGAATCAGCTGACTGGCGTGCTCAAGAGCATGCTGCCACTGCTGTTCCAGCATCAGCAGCACCACCAATAACAGCCAGCTGCAACAACCAACTGTTTGGTAACAACCAAAAGCAGCATCTTTCCATCCAGCACACATCACATCAGGCACGCCATCAGCACACCGCCACTGCACTCAATTTGTGTCTGTGCACACTGTGTGCATCACACCACAACATTCTGTACACCTGAGCCCCCAGAGGGCATATCAAGGGGCAGAACAGAACCTCGCTTACTGTGAGTAGCTCACACAGGAGCAAGTGGCACATTTTCTGCTGCAGGTGATGGACAATGCAGCTGCCAAGGCTGCTGCTGCATCCCTCAATCTTGACCTGGTGGAATTCAGTGCACAGACAGATGTTCCAGTTGTCAGGTGAACGATGTCCGCTGAACCTACCCGTACTATATGGTGCAGTAAATGCAGTGAGCAGCAGCCACAGCAGGGATGGCAGTACTGGAGTCTTGAGGCTGAACAGCACTGACTTGTGACATAAGCAAAGATCGCCATGGTTTTGAGCATTTGGCTGCTCTCACGGGGTTTTCTTAGTATGCGTTCCAGTGTGCTTAGTACACATATGAGAAATGGCAATTCAGCATGGAACGGCCATGGCAGTGAACAGAGACGGCAGGTATGTGACACAACATCCTGTGCTATTCTGTGCTATTCTGTAGAATTATTGACTACAGGCAGTACAGGTACAAGCAGCAGAAGAAGTCTGAGGAGGCGGAAAAGCAGAAGAGATTGGCGCAGAAGATGGCAACGCCAAAGGAGATGCAGTTCTCAGCACGTATTGGAGGTATAATGCTCAACTCAATGGTTGTACAATCTAGCAAACCCTGATGCTGCCTGTAAAGCATCCAGGACACAATGCTGATGCGTGAGTGTTGCATACCAGTGTAGCCATTGTTGGGATCATTGGATTTGCTTGGTGTAATGTTTGTGCTCAGCATCGCATTTAATGGATATCCTCACAGCACGGCACACGATCTGCAGTCCCTCGCTCGTCGCTCAAAATTCAATCAAATACCCGTATTTTTATTTAGGTAAGAAACACACTATACGGGTATGCTGTTGGCAGCTGGCAGCTAACTGTTGATTGCTGATTGCTGATTGCTGCTCTTACTTCTGCCCCTGATGATGTCATTTTCCGATCACAACAGACCATGATCTTGAATTTAAGCTGAAGAAGGTCTTGAGCATGTTGGAAGACGGCTTCAAGGTTCAACTGACAGTAAAGTACCGGAGAGATGAAGATGCAGCAGCAGCAGGTGAGATCGACCCTACAAACGTGAGACTGCTGGTGAATAAATGTACACCACTGGCTACATAAGCATAGCTTGCTGATCTGAGAGCTTCTTTGGCATAGTGTCTCTTGTGCTTGGTCAGAGGTTGGCCAATCCTTCTTGGAATCCAATTGCCTGTGAAGAGTTGAGTGGGGAGACGATTGAGAAATATGCTCTGTTATTTCTCCTCTGAGGGAGGTTTGTCACACGTGGGTAATGCTGCTTGTGGATAAGGGAACACTCAGCTGGCCACAATGCACCTAAAATCCTCCTCCTTCAGCCTCTACAGTACAGGAAACAACAGCGATCACAACTGCGCCCATTACTGTTTGAAACCGCACTCAAAATTTGTTAATGTTGGCGCAAAGCCCTGGTTGTGTTGGCTTGTGGCTGCAGAGGCGCTGGATTACCTGCTAGCCCGCATACAATCAGAATGTGCTGTGGAGGCAGGAGCCAAACAAGCACAGCGGAGGGCAGTGACATTGCTGGTGAAATCAGTGGGCCCCAAGCAGTGACATGTGAGTGACCCGGCAGCACAACATCTGCTCTCAAGCCTCATGAAATCTGTTGAGGCGGCATACAATACCAGAGTCTGGAGGCTAGCTAGCTATATAGCCTATCCGGGGCCGATGGCAGTGATTGCTATGGCTGCAAAGTACTGATTATTATTATTATTATAGCCTATCCATTAGCAATGGCCCGAGCCGGGCCTAGGTGAGCCAGTTGTTTTAGCGAACTTTCTTACTGAGTCTATTCAAAGACACCAAGCGCAGATCATCCATTCATTTTTACTGAGAAAGTAGTACTAGTGGGGTTGTCCAAAGGCTCTGGAGCCTGCAGATTGCCTGCCTGAACTGGCCGTCAAGAATTGTACTGCCAGCTGCCTTGATTTACCACTGCTAAGTAATAGCATGCACCAGCGTGGTTATGCACTGATCATGTCTTCGTAGAGACATGATCATGAGGATGCAAACAACAAGCAAAGCGAGGCACGGATGCATGCAGCGGCCGGCAATATATCGTGTGCGCCGAGTGACGTAGCCGCTCGAGGCATGTGCACGCGTGAGTTATGTCGCACTGAGTCTATTCAGCTGCCAGAGCGTGTGCAGCTGTAAATAAGCGCTTGATTCAGCCGGGGCGCAGTAAGAGGTGCATGTTGCTTCGTTGAACGCACACACGACTGCTTGGCGTTGGCATTTTGCCGGCTGATGCACCAGGAGCTTCCACGAACGTGAGTTTGCAGAAACAATTGCTGTTGAGATATATCTTGAGCTTTTTGCTGGGCTGCATGAACTAGCACTATACGCTAGCTGCTGCACAGAAAGACGAGGCCCGCCAGCAGGACATGTGCTGCCGTATATGTACAGTATGTACTGGCATGTGAAGTTCCACCGAATGCTCAATATATTTATGCAAGTTGTATCTGATAACCTCCCCAAAGTCCCACGGACCCTCCAGGGGTTTTCTACAACTTCTACCAACTCAGTACTCATGTTACTTGAGCAGTTCTAGAATAGACCTACTGCAGCAGTCTGTCTGTGAGGGAGGGCTAATTCCTGGGGCTTTGCTGCCTCAAGTAGACTTCACACTGTGTATTAAATACGCATGTAGTCTCGGAAAACCATATTGAGCCTCAAAACAGCTGTTGTGGGCATGTTAGAGGTTAGTACCAGACATTGAGGGGTAATTTTTCACTGACTTCTACAGGGTGTTCCCAGAAATTCTGCAGAGCCTCGGTGTGATCATTCAATAATAGAACCATTCGTGGCGGTACGGTGTACTGGACCTGAAATTAACAACCCATTGTACTACTGTTGCTACTTGCAGGTAACAACTCTTCTGCAACTGGACTGTAGATAAGAGCAACAGGAGCTGCTCAAGAAGGGACAGCTCAGGTTGCCAGCGTCTGGTCAGGTGAGTGGTCTGGAGGGGGCAGCCAGAACGCCGGCATTTTTCGCCAGGTAGTGGTACATGTTGGACAGTTTGCAAAAATTCTGCTGGCACCGCCTAAAGGCCTCAGGCAAGCTTGGCAAGCTTGTAGGAGCAGCACTCAGGCTGCTGAGGCCTCTCCAAGAGACATGATGCTTCTTTACGGTTACCTCCCACATCTTCAGTCTGATCACAAACCTGTCTAAACTAGAGATGTATATTTTGGTTGCAATCAACGATATGATGTGTGCCATTTTCCTCTGTGTCATGCAGTGCCGCACTGCGAGAACATAATTTGCTCTGGGAGGGGGATTGCTGGGGTGAGACGGTGCCACTGCAGTGCGAAGCTGGAGGCTACGCAAGTGCAGTCTGGTTGATCATCGCAGCTGACCACCTCCAGAAGCTCAAACAATGATGAGCCAAAACCCAGACAGTTGTAGCACGTCAAGCCTGGTTGTTCAGAACCATCATACCAGCCGTGCTGCCGCAGGCTGTGCCAATAAAGCCCAAGGCCCGCAGTGCAGAAGCCTGGCCACCCTGCGCACTGCCTGTGCCGTGCTGTTAATAGCAGGCAATGCGTGGCTGGCCTATGTGACCCAGATTAGGAGTAGGCCTGGGAACAACAGTACGGATTGGGACGCCCTGCGGTGGTTGGTTTGGAGGGTCTTGGCATCTTTTATCATCATCCGGCTACTGTTGCAGGCATACGGCAATGCTTTGGTTGTGACCTTAAGGAAAGAGCTGTTTTGCACCATTGTTGTCTTGAATGCGGCAGCATGGATGCCCTACAGCATCTTTTGGTGGTCCTCCATTGTAGTACTCAGTCTGATCTCTGGTAGGTGTATTATTAGAGATGGCATATCAGCCAAGCTGGTCAAGGCATTGGCTTGCAGCGGTGGGCAATGTCTGTGCACAAATTACATTCTGGAACGCCTCCAGTGGGTATCACTTTGCTTTGCAATCTGGTGTGTCTGGCGTGCAGTATTGCCCGTCGTTTTTAAAGTACAGGCAAAACTGTCATGTCTAGTGATGATGGCACCGCTACTGCCAGTGATGTATGTGATGTGGGCAGTTGATTACTGCAGAAACAATGACGGTGTCCTCGCTTTTCTACTGAAGGGATTGCTAGGTATTGGGGCTTGTTTGTCTTTTGTGGCACTTTACTTGGGGGCTTTGTACCTCTGGCGAGCTGAAATACAAAGAGGATCCTTTGCATCGAATGCCGGGCTGTGAGACCATATTGGCTTGCTTGTGTTTTCTTTACAGGTTAATAGACTTGTAGTCCCAGGGAGCTGACAAGGCGCCCATGAAAGGCTGGTCTGCCAGCATGTGCCATTGTCCCTGGCAGTTCCGTTGTCCTATATAGTATGTATACTGTTAAAAGTGTCAAGCAAACAGAGTTGATGCGCAGTTTGTGCCAAGGCGAGGTACATCTTTGGGGCAATTGCAAAGCCAGTGTGCTTTGAGCATGGTACACGCGCTGACCAGCAGTGATTGAACTCATACTTCTCACTCATGCTGATAGCGATGAGTATAGTAGGTTGGGCTCTGCCATGGGGCATCGGGTAGACCTGACCTGAGACATGAAGATATTACACAGCACAAGCATACGGCGTGCAAATGTGTCAGATCTGTTGTTTCTTGGCCTGTAAGAATGATTCTTCAACATTTCTCATGTAAATTACACCGTCAATGAGATGGAAGTTCACCCAGGTACGCTCCAATACTATCTGATAGATATACCATTTGAGCGATTGATTGCAATAGAGTGCTACTGTCTTTGAGCTCCTGTTGATATTGACTCATATGGGCATTTTAGCGAAGCCCTCAATCGAATGCAGACGCATCGTGTGGGTTGGATACAGTAGATCCACGTAACCGCGACACAAATATCTGCTGATTGCGCACGCTAACGCCGCCAATTGTATTAAGCACCCAACGGTGTGCTTAATGCGCACACCATGCTTATCAAAGCTGCTATGGCAGTAGCACAGCCAAAGGCACTAAACCCAGGCAGTACAACAGCAGCTGAATGCACACCACAGCATGCATGGTGCCATATGGCATTGATATTGGGTGCCTCAGGCAGGAAGTTCCGAGCCTGAGGTTGGCTCATCCAGCAAGTGAAGTCGCCGCTGTGCAGTTGTGCTGCCGACTTGACTCTTGTATACAAGAGTGTCCCACATGACTTCCAATCGAGGTGCACTGCACCCTGCTGGCTGGCAGCCACAGCTGGCTGCTGGCTGGCAGCCACAGCTGGCTGCTGGCTGGCAGCCACAGCTGCACAGTGACTCCCCCCGCAAGGCTCAAGCCAATCAACGTGCATGCTGCACTTGCCGGCAGCCTGGTCACCACGGTGGTGCCAAGTGGTTTTGCCTTGTACTTCGAATTCGTCAAAGGTACCCGGCAACCATCAAGGCAAGTTATCAACATGCAGCTCAGCTGCCAGTGGTGAATTCAAACCAAACTTCGAAGTTTGTCAAGGTAATCCTTTCAAACCACCAGTCGCTGGCTGCAAGTAATAATATTTCTTATTGCTATAAAACTAGTCCTGTCCGAGCGTCAAAGGGTTGTCCTAGGCAACCTTGACCATTCCCTTTGTATCGCCTCGACTTCTCCGAAAGTTGTCCTAACACACTGCAGAATCTTTCTGTACCTGCGCATATATAGCCCTTACATTTCATGATATGGCGTGCTCAGTGCCAAACCAAAATAAGCCGTCTATGCAGCCTGCAGGCGCCTACGTGAAGCACCTCACAGCCCGCCATTACGCAAGGAGCTGTTGAATATCACGAGGCGTTGGCGCAGCCGTGTTAAAGGTATAGTATACGTGTTATATTTGAAGGAACTACTGCCAGGGCGTGTATCTGTCATTGCCCAGGCGCGCACATGTGGGGTACACCTATGGGGCAATCGGGGCAGGTCGAACACTGGCAGTTGCTGGCGTCTGTTATGGCTCAGGCAGCTCTATAAAAGCATATCTCATCTATTATGTTGGGCATAACGCTTCGTGTGTCTGCAGTGACGTATGAATGCTGTTAAATGCCATTCCAATTGCAGCATGTCATGACCTATATAGGCCTAAGTCCCTAGGTCCATAAATGCCAGGCCAACTAATCAGCAGCACTGCCACCAATGGGCCACTGCAGCACCACATGATCCAGCTAGCTGTATATGTAGCAAATGAGCAGCCCATTGGCAGCTGCATTGCACTTTGGTGCAAAAACATCAATTGACATTTAGTCCTGGTGTACATAATCATTAAGTACCAGTGGTATCAGCAGCCCTGCTGAGTTGCTGGCCCAGCGCTTTGTGGTCCTGCAGATATTTGACCCGTAGATACTTCTTCTGGCGCCACCAGAATCTTTGTGCTGATTGCCTGCCAACATTCAGACGTTGTCAACAATGTATCACACATGCACTTGCATGTGCCACATTACATTAGCTGCTGCCCATAGCTGCTGTGTCTTACTAAGAGTATGGTATCCTTTGAGACCTTGTTAATGACTTACTATCCCTTGTGTCTGTTGCCTCCCCATCATCAAACCCACAGGATCAAGCTTGGCCTCTTGAGCACATAAGGAGCCTGAAAAGTACAGTCACAACATCCACTCAGCAGTTCTGGACAATCTGCGGCAGCTGCGGGCCATAACTTCCCAGGAGCCCTACTGGCAGGCTGGCAGCAGCAGCTACTGGACTCCAACTCCAGTCACAAGTTGTGATAACCCTCAGCTACTGCGACGCCGTCCATCAGTGTGACATCCCAGCATAACATCTGTAGCTATCATGAGTGTCAGGGCCCCAACAATGACCACAGAGCAGCTGCTGGCAGCCTTCTACCCTGGAGGTCTGCCAAATAAGGCGGCAGCCCTAGCAGCTATTGTCCTTTTTGCAGCTGCTACGCTTGGCGTCATCAGCACAACAGTGAAAACCCGTGCATGGTGGATGCTGGTGTGCGTAGTGACAGGCTTAGTGGAGATTGCAGGATACCTCCTGAGGGTCAGAATGCTGTCAAAGCCAGAGTACTACACATATGTGGTGTCATATGCTTTTCTGGTGATTGGGCCAGTGTTTCTAGTCATTGTACAGTACCTGTGTGTTGCCAAGGTGATAGGCCGAAGTAGAAGAGGCCAGAAATCAAAGTTTGCAAAGGCTGTTGCATGGTTCATGACGGTGAGTGAGGTCATATGCTTGGGAATTCAGTGTGTGGCTGGTGGCCCCTTGACCAGTAAGGATGAGAAACAACGTGAGCTAGGTGGCAAGCTCATGCTGGCTGGCTTGTCCATGCAGGTCGGCTTCTTCAGCATCTTTACTGCCATCACGCTGTATGTGCAGCGCAGTAAGTTGTTTGGCTACCGTGGCAATAGGCAATTCAGAGGCCTGTTTGCCACACTGTATGTCACTATTGGGTTGTTCTACATTCGTAATGTATTCAGGATTGTTGAATTCAGCCAAGGCTTCTTTGGGTACCTGGCAACGCACGAGGAGTTCTTCTATGTTTTTGACTTTGTGCCCATGTTCAGCATCTTGGCTCTCTTTGCTGTGTTCAATTATGGGTTCTGGTTGGGCTCTGCTGCAAGAGTTCATGTTACAGAGCAGGACAAGGCATTGACAGTAGATGCCGAGGCACCAGCTGCACCTGCTGGAGCAGGCACGGCAGCAGTTGTACCTTATAAGGCTGATGAGCCTGTTGATATGGTCATAGTACAGAGTGAGTAGGCTGGTGCCACTTGCAGTGCAGGCGCAACTTGTGTTCACAGCATTGTCAGGCTGGTCACTGCCAATCGATTTTACAGTTGCGATGTTGCTACAAGAAGCTCTGCAGGTGATTTAATAGGCTGGCTTCTATTAGCTAGTAGCTTGGCTGAGCAAGGTTGGTCTGTTGCTCATCCAGACTCGGATCTCAAGTAAGGCGGTCTACTTGAAAATGGGCACGATGCATCTGATAAGCAGCTGTGAGTAGTTGTTTGATCGGCATTGTGCTTGATATCTTGGCTGTGTGTGGCCTTCAAGATGATATGACGGGTGCTGTGTTCATTCCTTCCCAAGGATGTGTGATTCCGGAACAATGGCTCCGGTTGGCCAACCGGTACCGGACCTATGCGCTGCCGGTGCTTCAAGGTGCTAACTGGCGACCAAAATACTGCTTCAAGTGCCGTACATGACACAAGAAGTTCGTCGCTGTTAGTACTTTCGGCGGTTAACAAACAAACAACAAAGTCGGCCATGCAGAAACTTGGAGCTCGGGTACGATGAGTGGCCCCCCGGGGCCGGGCCCATTCGTGTTCTAGTTGCCAGTGCCGCACTGCGGTCCGTGGCATGGGCGAATTGAACACACCATGCGTGCCACGATGCCATGCCATGGCAGTAGTGCAGCTCGGAGCTTACTACTACTCAGGTGTGGTGGCTATAGCTAAGCCACTTACACTCAGTGGACGACGCGTAAGAGAACGTTCTATTTGAGCATTGGGTTCTGTCAGAAAACTTCATACTTTTCTGCCCCACTGTACAGTTGAGATCAGCTTTTAGATTTAGAAGCTGTCCTCAACCTATTCATTTGTGGTATGCATAATATCATTGATCATGAGCTTCCTCAACCTATTGGTATGCATGACGTAATTGATCTTGAGCTCAGCCCTTTCAGTGGACCGGCTATTGATGTACGCAGTCATCATGGCAGTAAAACATCTACCTCAGTAACATGTGTAACAGTTACACATGAGAAGGCTTCTCATAGGCCAGAAAAAGATTAGAAAGCAATCTATACAACCAATGCAGCTGCAACTAACAACATACTCATGGTTTCCAAAGTTTGCTGTATCATGCAGAACTGTGATTCACAATGAGTTCACACACTGTCCGGGACAACCTGCCAGATACCACAAGATCTTATGTGTATCAAACCAGCCACCCCAACACCATAACCTGCCTTCACTAAATCTTTGGCTAGCCTTACTGCAGGGCAGTACTGCTGGCAGGCAGCCACTGTGGTCTGACGACAAGACAGAAAACAGGAGAGGTTATGCATACCCTATGCGGCAGGCTGTACTGCAGTCTTTGCATTCTTGCAATCTTGGCGCAAATGTGCCATGCCATGCCATGCCATGCCATGTTACTGACATCACCAGCATGCACTAACCGTCAGACTTGGTGTTTACTCAAATTGGCAAATCCCTGGCATTGTCTGCTGCCTGACTCAGGTTGAGCTGGCCCAGCCAACAGTGAGTATGATACAATGTTCCAAGCCCCAGCCTGGAGCCTGTGGCTCAGAGTGTGCTCGCATACCGACAACCAGCAGAACAGGGCTTTGCAAGGAAGACACATGGCCCCGGGTGCCTGCTGTATACCCTGGTCACCTTCACAGCATGCACAGCAGGTGCAATCCTCCTTCCCATCATAGCTTGTGGCATCACAGCGTTGCGGCCATGAGCACCCCTCTCCCTCCTGCTGATGTCAACTGGCATATCTGGCAATGTGACTGTGCCACTGTTGCTGGCAGTAACCGCTGAGGATGGCTCGTGGTTGCTGACAGCTGCTGCTAAAGCCTCTTCAACGTTGTGTTTGCTGCTGTACATGCTATGCAGCTGCTGCATGTACTGCATGTCATTCAAAGGGTCTTGTTGCAGCCGAGAGCGCTGAGCTCCGGTTTGAACATGTCCTCCTCCTGCTGCTGCTGTTGTGATGGTTGCGTGCTGGTCTGCAGTGCTTGATGGGGCTTGCTTTGCTGCTGTTGCTGCTTTCAAAGCATCCCTGAGACCTAACACTATGAAAAGGTTTGCCAGTGTCAGCAGCAGCTCACAGGGACCTGCAGAATAGCAATAAGTTGTCATGCAAGAGTTGGCAAGCAATAGCGGCTAGACGAACTCAGGTTATTTGCCAGTTTCTGACAACTGCCTGAATGACTGAGTCTGTAGTCGATCAACTACAAGTACTGCAGCTGACTCGGTGGAATTTCTAAGGGTCACCAGTGCTTTCTAGTAACAGAATCTATATTGGCCCAATAATGCTTATCAAATAGTCCAACAGCGTGGCTTAGTAGCCGCCAGCAAGCAGCGGCACACTCAATGTATTTGAGGTGTTGTCACTGGTTAGCTGCCAGCAGCTGGATGTACTTTGAAAAGTGCGCAAGTGTCTGCAGCTACACATGCTGAGCCGGTCAACTGCAGATGATCTATTTATATACACCAGTTCTGCAGCTGGCAGCAATTGGGGTACATGGATAGATGATCTGCAGTTGTTCTTGGGCAGGAGTGGGTGCTGCACGCACAGGTGGCCAACATTGGCCAAACTGTGTATGTAGTACGAGACAAACCACAATCTAAGTCACTTCAGGTACATTGCATATCACTGCATAGCACTGTTAATGATCAACTGCTGCAATCACAGCAGCTGCTCGCAGCCATTATAGCCGTGCAGTTCTGCTAGACTGGCAGTAAGCAACAGCAAAGATGCTCTACAGTGATTCTGGCCCAGAAACTACGGTAGTTTTCATACCTACTCAAAAGAATGCAGCCCACTGGACCTGAGGCAAGTGCAGCACATTCATGAGGGCTGTTGGTTGACTACTTACCATGTAACCAATCCACATTGGCCATGGACGTCCCCAAGTGTGTCTTGCTGTAAATGCCTGCTGGGATGGCCACTGCAATGAAGAGGATGTAGAGGTACCAACCATGGACCATGCGCTTGGGGACATCTGACACAGCAGCAGCAAAAGCAGCACCAGCAGCAGCAGCGTTCACCTGACACTCTGTGTACAAGCCTTATGCAGTGGGGAGTGGGGAGTGCATAAGGCTTTTCCTTGGAGACAGACTCAGCTGTGTACATGCCAATTCAACTTGATTCATACAGGAACACCACACCACAAGTGACTGCGGCACCTGTCTAGCTTGCCTTCAAGTCGAACATGAATACAGCTCAGCTTAAAGTACTTAAAGTTGACCACAGCCAAGTTGGGTAGGTAGCCATGTGTGGTGCTATGGTTGCCAACCCAAATTCAGCTGTGGTCAAATTCTGCAGCCTGTGATTGGGCCAGGCACCTGTATAGGTGACGCATGTTCTACAATGCACGTCACTCCATGTGTACGTCAGATTGTATATTAAGCTCAAGCAGTGCAGGCTCAAACCCATGCTGTTGCTCTTACCTGGTACGCGTGAAATTGTCCAGAGGAACGCCAGAAATGGCAGCAATGCCAGTTGGTTCAGCTTACCAGCCCAGCTCAACCAGTCGATGTTGGGCGGGAGTAGCATGGCTCTGATACGGTGCTCTGCTGATATAAAGCCACTTCAGAGCAGGCTCTATAGGCTGCATCAATGCACGGATATCTTTCAGTAAGCAGTACTCTTCTGCACGCAGGATGACTGCGCAGTCAAGGTCGAGCAGTAGCTCAGCTTGCAGTAGGGTTGACATGTAATGCTCTGTACGACACGTTGGTCATAAAGAGCACGCCCAGTGATGACATGAGTATTTATGTCAGCTTTTCGTCTCATACTCAATGCTTGCGGCCGTGCGCTATCGCTCGAAACCTCTGCAAGTATGAAGATGCCTATAGTACTGCAACGAGGCCAGGCCGGCTAAATCTGGTATCAGATCGGCCCTTACAGACAATACAGAGCTGATAAGTGATTGTCGGGTCCCAGATGAGCTCACCTTTTGATTGCACCAAGTCCCGGAACGTGTCGAAATGGAAAGGATTGCCGTACCTCGAATACGTCCTTATCATACTGTGCGCTGCAAGTCTTGAGAAGCGCAAAATGACCTAGTAAGCCTCTGGCGTCGAGGCGTTGTCATCATACTCAACTGCCTGTGCCTGTCCATTCGATCCCCGCGCTTGCGCCATCTACAAGGCAGCACACGACACCACAGGATACTTCTGTAAGCCATCAATATAACCTTTGGGCTACTTATAAGCGCCCGTGTTGTGCAGCACTGTAAACTGCGACACGCCCCGTGGTTTGAATTTCCACCTGGCAGTATTTCGTTTACGCCTGGGTTATCCAGCCTCGCCATGATCTTACCCATCAACCAAAGGCTCAATGTAGTGCGCACAAAGGGCCAACATGTCTGTGGCATTACACCAGCACCTCCTCAGCGTCAGCCCACCTGTCTGCACCCCGTTAGCACTGTTCAGCAGAAGCTTCTGGTCTACCCATCCTACATTCCTGACAGCACGCAACGTATAACCCGTGATGCTTTCAGACTGCCAGCCGTACATCCAGCGATCACAGAGAACCTAACAGAGCAGAAGGCAACAAGCAGGTATGTACGTGAAATAGTATTGCATCAGCAATGCCTTGCCTGCGCCTCTTTTGACAAGCTAGTGCCGCCTTCAGATGCTCCCTATACACTTCAAGAAGCGTGATTAGCGCTTTTACCGACTTCCCTCTCCTTTCGATGTCTGCAGCAGCAAACCAGCAGTGCCAGGCACCATGCACAGCTGGCTATGGAGAGGCCACCACAACATTGCATATGAAACCTACGGCTCAGGCGACATCCCCGTGGTCCTTGTGCATGGCATGGGGGCTTGCCATGAACACTGGAACAAGCTGATACCCGAGCTGCGCCCACAATACAGGGTTTATGCGCTGGACCTGCTAGGGTTTGGTACGTTGACCACTGTCCCAAGGGCAGAAGCACCTGTGTACAATATGAATAAGGCTGCATGCAGTGCCTGCTGATGATGGTACATGCACCATAAAACCGTCTATGTTGTTCATGAAATAAGGATGCATGCACTTCCCTTGTTGCTTGCACATGTACCATCAGCAACAGACAGTGCATGCAGCCTTGTTGTTTGAAAAACATATATGCTTTCCTGAAAGGTGCTCTGCACGTAGGTGCGTATGCGTATGCAATCCTCTGTGCACAGCTGCGTATCAGTCTCATGTATTGAACAAATATGCTTCAAAGATATCACATATTGCTACTCTGCCTCTAGCACAATGCCACGTTCCCACAGGCCCTGCCTTGGACACACTCAGCTGCAACTTACTGCTGACGATAGACATCACCTGCCCCTCACCAACAGCCTCACAATCACTGCACCAGTGCATGTGCTGCTGTAGATGTCATCATCTAAGGCCACTCTGCAACAAGCACAACGCGCTATACCTCAGACCCATTCAGACGCGTCCTTCTGCTGATCTAGAACATCACCTGACCCTCCCACTGGCCTTCTGACCAACTAGCCTAGTTGCTTACGTTCTTGAAGTGCGTATAACCACTGCATCAGTGCATGGGCTGCTGTAGGTGACAGTGACAAGCCCCTGGCAGCCGGTGAAGTGGGACCCCGTGGGCACTTCTACAACTATGACACTTGGAGCTCCCAGATCAGGGACTTCATCAATGAGGTGTGGCAGCAGTCTGTTTTCCACGCCTGAATTGAACAATCCTTCATTGTTTCGACCTGTGGTCTAGGTCTGAGAAACAGGGAATATGCAGGAGTATAGCAAAGACTGTGAATATAAAAGCAGTCATGTCTTTGATCAGTAGATACTTGCCAGCACAACGCTTTATTCACCTTGCAGGAGCATCACTGACAGCCTCTGAGGCGAGGCGGTACTTCTGTTATACGCAAATGCTGAGGCACTCTACGCATCAGTGTTTGCTTATGACAGAAGTACCGCCCCACCGAGGCTCTCCTTGCACACTTTCCTTGTCCAGGTTCATGGACCCTCGGCCCCTGTTGTGCGCGCCGTCTTGAACCAGACTTATGTGTCTTTCTGCCCCAACATAAAGGCTGTTTTGCCTTGTTTTAGTGGGTTTCCCTGACGCAAACATTCTCTTTTATCATGCCTCAAGTTTTCAGACTTTCATGCCCATATGTATTTGCGTAGATCTGCCCAGCAGACCATCAAGACTACCCATTTTGTATCCTTGTCAACTGCTGCCACCCCTCAGGTCGTGAGAGCTCCTGCTATACTAGTAGGCAACTCCGCTGGTGGTCTGGCATCACTCCAAACAGCAACAGCAGCGCCACACCTGGTGCGTGGCCTTGTACTGCTCTCTTGCACCATGCGCCACATGCATGAGCGAAATCAGCCGCTGGCGCTGCAGCCCTTTGTTGCGCTGTTTCAGTGGCTGCTGCATGAAACGCCTGTAGGCAGGCTGCTGGTGGACTGGGTACTGAAGACACCGGGCAAGCTGCAGGAGATACTGCAGAGGTGATTGTGGATACCTGGAGTGTCACTTTGCTGGACATTGCATGTTGACTGGGTTTCTGCCAGGATTCTGAGAGTTTTCTGTCAATGTCCACTATAGTTTACCACACCGTGTATGAATGCTATCCTGCCTTGTGTGTCAAGTCCACAGACTTCGATCCACCAGCTACCTACTACCCATACCATGCTGCTCTACTAGCATAGAGCCATAGCTGTAACTCATCATCGCTGCTACTGCTACTGCTACTGCTACTGCTGCCGCTGCCGCCGCTGGAACTGGAACATAAACCCCAACAAACCACAGTGCTTACGGAGACCCACGATGTCTCTCTCCTCAGCTGCTCACAAGCTTCAGGGAGCATCTGTCAGCTGAAGGGTCGCGGGAGGTGTTACTTGATGTTATAACAAATAGCACAGGGCCACTGGCACAGGACTTCCTGCCAATCAACACAGTGGTAGGTTGGCAGTGATATCTATCAGCTCTCAAAAATTTGCTGGTTCTCTCTCTACCTTCATTAATTCAAGCTTTAATGCCAGGCAGATGTGGCCATTGGTAGGCAGCTACTGGTTGGCAGCATATATAATCAGTGGCAGGTCAGCGTCATATGCCATATAATAAGCCTCCGTGTGTTTTCATATAACCAGGCTTATCCAATGGCAAATGACACGGTTCTGCCAGTGTGTACTACTAGTATTGAATGGCTAATACATCTATTTGGTGCCGATTGTACGATCTGGTGCCCTTCCTTTTGCAGCTGCTGATCACCCGTTAAAAAGCCACGCATTGTGTAGAGATGTGCTGCAGCGGTCTCTGTTGTTGCCCTCACTGCTGCTGCTGCTGCTGCTGGTGGTTGCAGCCCACCATTCCTGCTGCTGTTTCAGCTGGCAGCTTACTGCTGCTGCCTGTACTGCTAATGTTGTTGCCTGTACTGCTGCTGCTGTAGCCCACCATTGTGGTTTGGGGTTCAGCTGACCCCTGGGAGCCCGTGAAAGCCGCTGAGGAAATATTTGCAGGATATGCAGCAGACTTTGTGGTGCTGCCAGGTGCGCTGAGTAACTGCAACTTGTTGTATTCCGCATTCTGGTGTGGCATGACCCATTTTCATACAGCAATAGTTTCCTGCCTTTTTGAACGCCTATTTATGAAAACCTATGTAACATACATGCGCACAGGCCCTGACACATCCGCGGCTGAGTAGCGTTAGTTCATTCTTCACCAGGCAACAGGTCATAGATGCATCAATGTACTGCTGCTGCAATTACTGCAAATACTCAAAGAACCATGAGCGTCCGGCATGGACAGCTCAGCCTGATCTAATGCACCATTGCTACTGTGGTTGCAATAGTATGATCGCTTTTTGTACTTGCAATAAGCCAGTCACTAACAACTCCAGCGATACTGTTCAATTGCTACTGTTATATGTAAAGCAAACACATGCCATGTGTCAGAGGCGGGCTGCCTTTTGCTGTGCAGGCGTGGGCCACTTTCCACAAGACGAGGTTCCCTCTTTGATTGCTGCTATGCTGGATCACTTCGTTGATGAGTGCGCCTTGGAAGAGGTTGATGATGCCGGGGGATCTGAACAGTCAGCCCCTGGTCGCTGCCTGATAGCTGGTGAGCCAATGGTTGAAGGGTTTAGCCTGAGGGGCCTGATGGCGGCTGCTGAGCTGGATGCAAAAGTGTGACGTGGTCTGCCAAGCGGGGTACAGAAGAGTGAGGTTCAACAAAAACGCCTAAGCAAGACAGCGAGTGATTGTTATGGGTTTTGACTCCCCCAAGGAGGAGGGGGGACTGCCGAGTGGCTGTGTCTGTTAACAAACCAACAATCCTACTTCCTAGTAGGAAGCCATAACCTGATCAGAGCATGGCTGATTATCTGTGTGCTCCAATCTGAGGCGAAATTCATAGCATTCCACATGTTGAAGATGCTGTACATGTCTGTCCAAGGTCATGCCATAACAGTGGCAGTGCTGATGCACCACCGAGAATTTTGAGCAGAGCAAGTGCACAGTGTTCTAATATCCCTGTAGCGGAATCTGACAAGCATCCTTACTGTGACTACACCATCTGCGATGCAATGCCAGCTTTGCTCTTACAGCTCAGTAGATGACAACATTGCTGGCAGCAGGAGCTTGTTCTTTGTTGTTTGTTGTGGTGAAGCTGTTGAGAGATGATTCTGTTGATGACCCCTGCAAGTTGCTGTGTGTTGCTGCCAGCAACATAAACATTTGGCAATGCTGTTGCAGCCTGACCTGGGATCTGTTGCCATCAAACACGTTGAGCTGTTGTACACAAGGTTTCAAATATCACCTGCAACCTTAACTGTCAAGGTTTGGCAGATTTTCCATTCAAGCGACTCAGAGACAACTTTGCTTGCAAGGTGGGCATTTGCAGCGCAGCAGTGAGGGAGACTGAGTTGCACAATCATGCGCAACCGTTGTGGCACCAGTTGTTGGCCCAGCAAGCGAGCTGCATGTTCAGTGGGCAAAGATTGCCAGTACTACTGTCTATGTATACATAGTTGGCAGCCAGGATCTTGTTCTTATGGGTCTTCCATCACGACATGAAGCAGGTCACACTGGGTCATGGCCCTGATCAGGACATGAACCTTGACAAGTATGCCATACTTGCAGCAGTGCTAGTTTTTGGTGGCATGAATGTGCCGGTGGTTCAACCAGCAATTTGCTGCTTGTTGAGTGGTGCTGTCACAAGTGCATCTGCAGATTGGGGCTTTTGTACATAAGTGTACTACACTCATCAGTGATGAGGGTTGAAAGCACTGTTGCCTCAGCCGCTGAGCAGCAGTAAAACTCATTAGTTTCAGAGTGGTCTTTCCAAGTGGCCCACTGCAATAATTGAATGTTCGCTGAGGGAGGCACAACCACATGCCACGTGTGGGCATGCCATGTCTTGTTTGAGCAGGATCAAGCCGTGTAAGAGTCTCACACAGACATAGTTCGTTGTTGGCATAGACGTTAGTAACTTGATCTGCCTGCCTGTCTGCCTGCCTGCTTGGCCTCACCAGTAATATGCTGCCTGAGTCCGAAGGTGGCAGTCAGGATTAGTGTGGCTTTAACAGCAAGAACCTTGCCTTCTGAGAACGGGACGTTAATAGCAGTAGTGCAGTACTGTGTCTTGAGCTCTTTCTGACTGCCACATTGCTCTGCTCGCTTTTCGACGCGTTCTTGGTTTAAAAATCACGTTTATACTGATGTTGCGACATCAAGGCGCCACAGTTGCCCGTGCCACCCACTCCCGAGACAGTGTTCCACCTTGATCAGCCCATCATGTTGCCTCGGAGGTAGCTCATTGCGTTGTTTATTGAAAGATGCAGCTGGTGGGGCTGCGTCGCTGGGAGGCAGTGCGAGCAACGTAGCTTTTCAGCGTCCAACCGAACCTGGTGGCGACGATGACAAAAGTGGTGTTAAAAGGCCTTGGCCCGGGCCTGCTGCAGCTCAGTTGGAGCTGAAAATGCCATCGCACCACATGCATATGCAGCAGCAGCAGCTGCTGCCAGAGTCGGGAGTTTCTGCAAGCCAGCTGCAGTCCGGCACTGCTGCTGGCAGCGGCCCCATTATTCTGCCTAAGTGCAGCTGCCTCAATATCAATCACGCGTACGACTATCAAGGTGATGCACCTTTTTGATCATCCTTAAATTTAAACGCGGGGCCACTACCTCGAAAACACAGAGACAATGAGGGCAGCAATATCATGCACCGAGAGTACAATGTTCCCAGCTGTGTTAGGCAAGCCTTGCATACAGTATGCACTGAGTTGACTGCAAAACATGTCAGTGGCATGGCAATGTTGCCTTTCAGACACGAACACTTTTAGACATGTCAATCGGTCGACTGATATCAGCCAGATAGCCACAATACAGGGATACACAAAGCCTGCAGTATTGACTTCTTACACCAGCAGCAACTGCTTCAACATGGCCATACAGACCCTGATGGGCTATAGAAGCGCCTCAAAAGCGTGCGGAACTTTGCGTCAGAAATTGCTAGGCCCGCACAGCTGTTGACAAATGCATGCACAATGTGCCTGAGGCCACTGCACCATACAAGAGACTGAACAGACTGTAGCACTGCACACTTGAGAAAATGGACACATGCTGAGCAGCACGATGAACTGTCCATCATTGCATGCTGACTCTTGATGGGGCCCATCGCCGATGACCTGAATTGTATGTCCAAATCTACTGAAAACTCATTGGCTCAGCATCCGAGCAAAACTGTACATAGCCTTCAGTGCAACACAGCGCACCGTGCGCTGCCTGTTGCACATACTGAAGCCTTGAGAAGCTTCAACCTTGGCAGTGTAACTATCACTCAGCATCAACCACAGATGCCTCAGAATGCACCTGATTGCAGAACAAAGCACTTGTTGGTACAAAAGTAAGGTCTAGTAAAACCGCTCAGGCAGATGAGGTCAAGCAGAAGGGATGTACAGCTGCTCAACAGGCACAGTGCACTCAATGGAGGCCACAGCAACATGTCCCCCACCACCACTGCTGCTACTGCTGCTTGCGCTTGAACCATCTCCATAGCTGGTAGCAGAGTACTCATCATCGTCATTGCCATCATTGGTAGAAGATGATGAGACTGTCACAAATGGGAGGTGCATGTGACTGGGCATGGTGATCTCTGGCATCACCAGGGTCTTCAGTCCACGGCCAGCAGAGAGGTGTGCAGCATGATGATGCAGGCGGCGACCGGCCTGAGAGATGTCCACACTGGCTGCAGCTGCAGGCAGAAACAGAACAGATATCACGGCGATCTTAATCACTTTCTGTCCACTAGATCACTTAATACTGCTGACATTGTGAACTACTTTTTTGCAGTTGAACAGCTTGAAGCCTTCAGTTGAACTGTCTGCGCCAGAAAAGACATTGCAGTCACATTCAATAGACTTCCAGTCAAGTGGCCAGACATGCTGGTGATGCCACACTGCCATGGTGCTCCTTCTTGCACATCACTTTGAAGCCAGAAGCGTTTGCTGCATTGCACGTGCCCTAGCAGGTGAGCCAGTCCAGCAACAGACAACACTCTGTAGGAATCTTCTTCCCCATGAATAAGCAGAGACCACAAACCACGATGTGGACAGAGGGTAACACAAAAATGTGGTGAAAGCATCTCCCACATTCCTTGATCCTATCCAATAGGATAGGATTATTATTACTGAGTCGATCGCAATTAATTGATCGCAATTAATTGAGATCCTTAGCCTCTGTGGGTCCATCTGGCACAATCTCGAGATTGTGAGCTCACCTGCAGCTTTCTGTGCAGCAGCAGTATTAACTGGAGCAGGTGCAGCATCTGGTGCTCCTCCATTGCTGTGCACACTCACAAGAGGCTGTTGATCACCAGCTACAGCAGCAGCTTGCCCATTGCCATTGGTGGACATTGCAGATGACACCGAGATGTCTCCTCCTTCAGCTGCAGCAGCACGGGCAGCTTTGGCGCCTGCAGGTGGGCATGTACGCAAAACATGATGACAAGGAATATGCCTGAGCCTCTTGGGTTAGGGTTGCTGGCATGTTGCTGTACAGCAGCAGTGGGGCTTTTGAGGATGGATGATTGCGGAAAGCAAGAAACAAACCTGCATAGAGTATGCTGTGTTTGAACAGATGTTCAAGATCACTGTGCTATAGTGACTTTTCTGCTACAATCCCGACTGCTGTATCCGTAGAAACTGATTGCACGACAACTGTCCTGCTGCCAGCACACACATAAGCCGTTCAAAGCAGCTCTTATGCAGATCATGGCAGATCAGACCAGATCAGATCAGATCAGGCTGTCTATCACAGCAGCAGGCAACACCTACTTGCGCTGCAGAGGGCTGAGCCCCTGACCCGTGTGCCGCACGTCCAGAATGCCTTGTAGCGTGGGAAGGCACTGGGCTTCACCTGGGTGCAGCCTGACAGACCCATGTTCATGCTGAAGAAGGGCACATCTATGTTCAGCTGTGCAAACAGACGCAGGCAGGGAAGGAAGGAAGCACAGACACACTGTGTTAATTATATAGTAATGATGATCAGTGCTTTGCAGCCATAGCATTTTTTTTAGGGTTAATTATATATGAGTTCTTGATCTTTTCTACGAATTGTACTCAGGTTCATTCTGTAATATATGAAATCTTCTTTGTTATTACCTACTTTTGAAATGACAATCATTGATAGTACAGTGTGGAAGAACCATTGTCCATACTGTTTTATCAATGATAGTCATTCCAACAGTAGAAAGTAAGAGCGCTCGTTGGGACCAAGGGCCGTTTGTGGTACTGTGTGGCTCTTGACTTGAACTTGGCCAAACAATACATTTGGATAATAGCCAACCACTGCAACCTTACATGCTGCAACCTGTATACTACACTGCAAGTATTAGAGTGAGGCGTCTCAGGTGTGTTCAACCTGCGAATTGAGCGAATTCGGCAATGCTGCTGTCTCACCTGTGATGCTGCATTGCACTTTCCTCTGGTGTAGTACACTTTGCTTATGCCCTGGGCATCCAGATCAATCGGGGCATCATCTGCAGGCAGCGGTGATGCAGTGCAACTTGGGGGAAAGTGTTACATGATTCATTCAGCCAAGGGCCAGGTGTCACCAGCCAACAGTGCAGCAAGCGTACTGCCATACTGTCAACACGACAGCTATTCAAGAGGTATGTGCAGACGCAGCATTGCGGCAACTTGTCTGAAGGGTGGTTGATGGTCCCAACTTTCTGTTGACGGGCAGCAGAGTGATTCTGCCTTAAAAAATCCTCTCTGGGCAACTCATCTGCTGAACTCACAGTTGATACTTTGCAGCGATAGCAATTCTTGCCATCCAATGTTCAGAGAATGATTACGTATCTGCTGTATGTGTTGGGCAATGCCACAGCAGACTATGCATGTGAAAGGTGTGACTAATGATGCATGCGAACATACATGACCAATTTGTGATATTTCCAGATTGTTGAGACTCTCTGGCAGATCTGTGAGTTCACAGTGACACAGAACAATGGCTTGCTCACACCAGTGAGCACTCAAATTTGTACTCACTGCTTGTGGGATCAAGGAAGACATTTGCAATGCCCTGCAGGTTTCCCACCACCTTGTCTACACCCGACACCGTCACACTGCCAGTGCCTGTCGCAGTGATGTTGGCAACCTTGATCTGCCCCTTGGCAAACACATCACCCGTGCTGCAGGAACAGGAACAGCAGCAGAAGCAGGGATGTTGCTCAGAAGGGTCGTTCAAGATGCAGATGGAAGGGTTCAAGCACTGCAGAGTTTGGCATACCACCCACAGCAGAGGAGCAGCCACAATTGTTAAGATGTCTTCAGATTGACCTGCAAGGTATTTGAGACATTGTGGAAAATGTCACATGGGCAATATGTGCAGGCCCAACACTGAACTCCCCACACGCACCACCCTCCTGGCTGAGATGTACAGAACCAAATCACAAACAGAATGCACTGGGTGTTCAGACTGACATCTGTGCAAGTCGTGCAAGAAGCATACATGTCATGCCAATGGCTGTTGTGCTGGGTGTACTGCCAGCAGTTGTATCTCAAGGGCCGACATCAATTCTAAACAATGAACTCAATATGAGCACCACAGCTATACCTGCATAGCTGAGGAAAGAGTAGGCTGCCAGTTGCCCCTCTATTGACGTCAAACTGCACCAGTATGTTGTAGCAGCCACTGTCCAAAAGTGCATGCTCTGGAATACAATTTGCACTTGTGTGGATGTCCGACACTGGCTGCTACCACATGTTGCGGAGTCTTACAGGTAAACACCCACACTCTTTTGACATTATCTTGCCAAACACATCCATAAAACTGCAGCTGACATCAGAGCACCATGAGACCCTCTGTACATGGACTCACCCCTTGGCGTAGATTCGCAGCTGGTCTGTTGCGATGCCTCGTGCAAAAATACGCCCTGTGCCCTGGCTGGTGACAATTGTGTAGGCTGTCTTGAACCCTGGGTTTAGAATGATGTCACCCACACCATTGTTGATGACACTTGACAGCTCAGAGGCCGGCATGTGGACGGTCACCTGTGCAAAATGACACTCAGTATAACAATAAGAGTCTTATCTGAGATACAACAGTGAAGCTGAGACCGCAAACGGGGGTCAAATTACAAGCAAGAGTGGCTGATGCACATTCAGAAGCATTCAGTATAGATCCCACTCTGGGATGGTGCTGGCAGTTGTTGAGTTGACAGATGCAGGACCCTCCTGGCCATATAGGGATAGCTATCAACTGACAGCTGTGCAGTGTGTGAAGGATGCAGGCTTTGCTGAGATGCAGCAGTTCACCTCACCTCCCAGTCAATTCCAAAGTGCAATTTAGCATGTGGCAGGTGAGGTGAACTGCTGAAGCAGCAGAGCTGCTCTATAAGCCTTCTGTTCTTCTTCAGAATTAAAAATAACTTATAAATATCAAAAAAATTGTCAGGGTGCAGTCCTCCCTGTCCAGGGCGCACACGGCCGCAGCCACAAAGCTTGGCCGCATATTCCTAGCCATCAACCTCAGAACGAAGTTCATCCTGCGTTTGATGGCTAGGATTTCGCGGCCAAGTTTGGATAATCTAGTATCCACGCTTGACAGCGGCTGCGTCCAGTCCAGCCATGCGCACGACTTGCCTGGATGCAGCCGCTGTCGCCGAGTTAGCTGGCTCTGCTGCTTTTGTCCTGCATGCCTGGAAGTTGATATTGACATCAATGCCACAGCGCTTTGGCGTGGTACAGGATGTCAATATCGACTTCCAGGCATGCAGGACAATTTTTGATTTTTTAAGCAGCAGAGATAGCAGAACCACCTACTCAGCAGCACCATGTTTCTGAGTCAAGACTAGTAAAGTGGTCAGCCGCCGAACCTGGAGACTTGCAGCCGACCAGCAGCTTGATGATACAGCAGTCAGTGGGAGTTGTTGCTGTAGTATCACACGACTGCATGGTATTAGGAGCCAAAGGCACTTACTTTGATAGCCGCATTGGTCTCAAAGCTCTGGTTGAAGCCCACAAAAAGGGTTTGATTCTCGACCTTGAAAAGCACAGCAGCCTCCACCTCTGGTGTGTAGTCTGTGTTGACGATATAACTGGCATTAGGGCCAGCAGTGACGAGGATGTTGAAGGGCACACAGGAAACAATGCTGTTGAAGGGATGCAAGGTGGTGCCGGGGCTTGGACCTGCAGATGAGCAAAAATAAATGATCATCATATAATAACGATTATTGGTCCTGCAGCACATGTTCAGTCAATCTGGAACAGAAGGGGTAGAATGCATCCAGTAGCAGATGAAGCACTCCCCTCAACAGATCTTGGAGGTCATACCAAGTGGCCATTCTGTTGTGGCAGTAGATAATGCTGATGGGTGGTATATGTGTGCAGCAAGGAGGATTTTCATGCCTTCCATGTGCAGTGCCCAAAGCCATTTTGCAAGTGTTTTGTTGTAAGCCTTCACTTTTCAGGTAGGCCGCAGGCCTTCACATCGACCTACTGATGGTGTTCTGTCAGCAAACTGGATTTGTTTTGTTCTACAGCAGCACCGCCCAGGGCAATGAGTACAGTCCTGAACCTGTTCGTAGCCAACAGGTGCTGTAAGTTACATGAGCATGGGGAGCTCCTTGAATAGGGTATACTGGCACTGCTGCGCAGCAGCAAACCGCTGTTACCTGGTGCAGCTGGCTGAGGAGTGGCTGCTGGTGCTGTTGAGGTGGGTGTAAGGCTGACTACCGCAGGAGCTGGCTGCACCACGGCAGGCACTGGCTCAACCGCTTGTGGATTGGGAGAAGTGGCAAGTGGGATCTCGCTGGCAGCAGATGGTGCCGGTGCGGGGCTAGGCGTTTCGTTTCCTGCTGGGAACTGCTGGGCTGCTGCGCTTTCAGGCGTTAGCACTGCTGCAAGTGCTAGTTGCTGTGCTGCGAGAAGAATGAGGCACGCGAAGGTGCCTGCGAAACGGAAGCCAGGACCCATCTTGGACCGCTGAGCGATGGTGTCGCGTCTAGAGATGCCGCCTGTTGCTTGCGGGCTTTGAAATTATATAAAATTGAGTTCACTTGTGAACTTGACCTCGACAGTGGACTGGCAAAAGCAAAACTGCCTGAGTAGAGCAGCACTGACTGTTGACGATGGCGAGTGAAGCACCTACTCATCTTGAGCAGAGGTGCCAGAGGCCATAAGATAAACCTCACATCTGGAGAAGAAGGGACAGAAGTTGAAGTCAGCTGCTGCCTGCTTCGCCTTCCTCCAAGGGCACACCCACATGGGCCCGCCGGGTCGGCCGGACCCAATAACGGCGACCGCGGTTATCAAAACCTTGGATCAGCACTTCATGTACTACTGGCCAAGGAAAGGAGGGATCCAGTCCGGAGTGCTCGTTCCGGCTTGCAGCCTTTGGGCAGTGAACAAGTCAGAAGGCACGAACAGACAATCAGCTGCCTGGTTCAACATGCATCGTCAGCAAGTGTGCCATGCTCTCTCATCGAGAATCAAGCAAAACCTCCACTGCAGCCGGGTATATGACAGGCTAGTACTGCTGATGGGGCTGCCAAAAAGGTAGAGAAGAAGGAAGACCCCAGGGGCGCGGACAAACGGTACCTTCAACAGGTACAGACCTGCTGAAATCTACCAAAGCAGTAAATGCATGGTGCCTGGCGATGGGCCATATGCTATGGCGCCGATGCACAACATGAGCCGCATGCGATGGCTACTCACAAGAGTTGATAGCGTTTATAAAGTGACTGCTTTGCTTCTTGCCAGCACTTACCATGGTTGTTTTGAGCTTTTGAATGCCATTGGAGCTCCTTGCGGCCGCTGCAACTTTCCAGCATGCCTCACTCCCAAGAGACCCCGACCTGCACATCCAGAAGTAACTTCTGCAATCCTGCCATGTCCTGCCAAAGCTGACCTACTCCTGCCAGCTGCTGCTGCAGCAAAACATCATCCTCAGTGCTCTGCTGCTCTTGCAAGGTCTGCTGTACAGCCTGCAGTACTGCTGCAACATGGTGCAGTGCTCTGATCAGGCTGCCCACAGCGGCAGGGTCTATATCACTGGGAACATGAGCAGTTGTAGCAGCTTCCTCGGCAACAATATCAGCTTGTGCCCCAACTGCTGATGCTATGGTCTGCATCAGATTCTTGACACACTGCTCTGCATATTTGACTGCTGTCTCAGGCACTCTGGCAAGGCTAAGTCTTCTGCAGAACTGCTCCAGCAACTTGCAAGTCCCAGCCATGCTGCTGAAGGCCGCGTCTGCATCGCCCTTTAGCTGTTGCTGTGCTTGCTGGACACATATGCCTGCAGCAGCAGCATCCTTGTGCATATGCTGTTGCCAGAGGCCTCTGGTTGCGGCAGCGCACAAATACCACCCAGCATCTAGGGCATCAAGGCTGTCAGGGCTGATGCAATCCTGCAATACCCCTGCTATACATATTAGGTATTGCAGCTGTTGTGGCTGCCTTTGCTGCTGCTGCTGTTGGTTTGCCGTAAAACGTTTCTGGTCTGCAAGTGACATCTGCTGTTCCTGCTGCAGGAGTGGCAGCAGTACAGCTCTATACATGACCAACACTGGCAGCAGCAGCTGCAGCACCTCATGCTGCCCTGAAGCACTACATGCTGCTAGCAACTGCAGCAGCAGCTCTGGAAGCTGTGATATGTGCTCAACTGCTGCAGCAATACCCTCTGGCTGCATAGCCAGTTGCTCAAGGGCACCTACAAGCGCCTCAAGGACTTCTGGTTTCTTGTACAACTTCTGCTCTATCTTCTGTAAGTCGCTTATATCCCCGACTGCTGCTGCTGCTGCTGTGCTGTCTTCATCATCCCAGCCGCCAGATTTACTGTACTCTGCCGTTTGAGCTGTAGGATTTGCAGGTGAGATTGCTGCTGCAGGGCTCAGCACTGCACACAGTGCATCAGCCAGGCCAGCTGACCACAGCTGTTGGCTGACACCGCTGTTGAGCGACGCCGATGCAGCGTCCCCATCCGCTGATGCTACTAATGTATGAAGCACTGCTGATACAAGCTCCAAGCTTCTCTGCAGGAGCTGAGGTTGCAGTGTGCTCTGTATGAGCAACATCATGTGTTCTAGGATGTGCTGCTGTTGTAGCAGGATTGGGAGCCATGCTGACCGACCCTGCATGCATTTGGCCACTCAGAATATGACAAGGGCTTGCCCGATGCACAGCTTGTGCAGATACAGCTTTCTTCACGCTTGCATTGGGAAATGGTGGTGACTGACCCATCACGTAATATCTGATGTAGTTCATACAGCGGCCAGGTTGACACATTGGCTGCAATGCTTCTGTGCAGGTACACACCTTGGCAGATGACAGTGCTGATGTGAGCATTCTGCACAGCTCTGAAAGGGCTGGAGGGTCATCAGTTGACACTAGGATGTTGAGCATGTCTAGCAGTACTGCATCATCTGCAACCAGCTGATGTACTGCTTCTGGAAAAGCATAGAGGTTGGCCAATATGCCAAGGCACAGCTCGAGCATACGATCAACTGATACATCGGCACAGAAAGCGGTGCCTTGTGCCATATCATCCTTGCAAGCGCGAAGATTTGAGCACACTACAGCGATCAAGTTACTTTGGAGCAGTTGGCCAACAGTCTCTTGGTCTGCAGTCAAGTCCCACAGCAAGGAGCCAGCTGTAGCAACGTCAGGTATTTCCTCAGAGTCCATCGTGCGATGAAGTATGGCAAAGCCCTTAACCAGGCGTTCAAGAGACCCAGTCTCAAACGTGGCTTCTTTAGACATTGCAGAAGAGGATGAAGAAGACCCTGATGGCGGAGGCTGCTTACTCCCATTTTAGGTATGTGAAGATAATGTGTAAAGCCTCCTAGCTTCTAATTTGATTGCAGGTGGTTTGGGGTGCTGTCATTTGCAGTTCAAACGCCCCTGATCGGAATGCAACGGTTCGTTATCATCCGGCTCACGTAATTGCAGAGACCACCTACTTTTGATTACTTCCTCATCCGCTGTTCGGCACGTGCTCAGCTCGTAATAAGCAACTTGCAAACATCTCTCCTGTGTCTTCTGTAAGTGGCGGGCCTACAAAGAAAAAATTAGATAAATAATTATCATACGTGTGTGCCCCTGCTACCATGTGACGTTTAACACTGCCGGAGCCAAACCACGCCAACAATGTCAGGTCGAAGCACACGACCAAGGGCCAAAGTGGACTATGCTAGGAACAATTACGCTGGAACCCCACGATGGTTGCGCCCTGAAGTAGGTGTCACCGCGGACGCTACTTTCAGGCATTGACCTCAGCAGTAGCAATATCCTGACATGCTCTACTGCACTCATAGGATCGCCACAGCGATGAGGATGATTCAGACAGCCCCGAGCCAGCTAGTAATGAGTCTCAGAAGGATGTCAAACGCAAATCAGCACCTCAGGGCAAAGCTGGTCACAAGCCAGCCAAAACAGCAAAAAGGACATCTGCTCCAGCAAACACTGGCATTCATGCAGCAGACCGGAAACCTGCAGCTGCAAACGTCAGCAAGCAGATAGAGTTTAAAGTTGAAGACGAGATGCTTGACACAGAGCTGATGCTGCCACTGTCAAAGCGCCTAGAGAAGCACAAGCGTTCCAGGGGCAGCAATGATGATGAGCCTGCTGATGAGGCCGTGGGCCAGGAACCTGCAAACAAGAAGAAGAGGAATAGGCCAGCATCAGCGCCATCAGGTAAACGATTTCAGCTGACAGGTCCAATAGCGTCCATAATCAGGATCTCTGTCAACACTATGATGTGAGCTGCAGTGATATGACTCTGAGTTCCCTGCAATAAAGCACTCAATCAGGCCAGCATCTCCCATAGCAAGCAGGCAGGTTATGTACTTTCACTTCGGTTGCCCACTAGCTGATCTTCCTTCTTGCTGGTGCAATAGCTTACCACCAGCCACTCACATTGGATGCAGAACCATCCTCCAAGCCTGAGGAGTATAGCTCAGCAGGGCAAGCAGCTCAGACAAAGTCACGCAGTAGGCCACGAAAGTCAGCTCCTGCAGTGCCTGGCAGCCAGAAAGCAGCAGCAGCAGCAGCAGCGCTGGAAGCCAAGACAAAGGCCGCAGCTCATGTTGTGTCTAAGCCTTCAGTTGGCAAGGCAGGTCAGCAGGAGGTTGCTTCATCTGACCCAGCATCAGGCTCATTCAACCAAGGCAAGCAGCACAAGCAGAAGACAAAGAAGGAGCAGATTAGTGCAGCTACAGGTGCACCAGTGGGCGACACAACCGCAGCAGGCAAACAGACCTCAGGCAGCGGCAAAGGCAAAGCTGACACAAAGACAACCACAAAAACAAAGTTGGGGGATAGCAGCCGCAGCCACAGCAGCGTTCAGCTTGAAGAGCCCAATGCAGCTGCAGCGACTGGTAGAGCCAAGCAGCATGCCTCAGGAAGCTCCGAAAGCACTGCAAAGCAGGCAGTGGATGCCCCACCGACAGCTGCTGCTACCACTGCCAAGTCTGGTGCCTCTAAGAAGAGCAGCAAACCAGCTGCAACCAAAGCAGCAGCTGATGCCGCTGAGGAACTTGAGCCAGCTGCAGCCAAAGCTCCTGTGGCTTCCAAGAAGAGTAAGTCCAAGGCTTCTTCTTCTTCTGCTGCTGCTGCTGCTGCAGCAGCAGCTGAGACTGCGGTTGATGATGACGTACAGCCAGTGGCTGCAGGTGCAAAGCAGCACCAGAAACAGCTAGCAGCTGCTGATGCACCAGCTGCTGACAAGCCCAGGGCAGATAGTAAACTGCCTGCTGCACCACCGACACCTGCTGCCAGTGGGGTGGTACCTGTCAATGAGGATGCAGCAGCAGCTAGTGCTGTTGCTGCTGCTGGTGCCTCAGGTGGTGCTGGATCTTCTGAGTTTGCTAAGCTGCAGGTGAGCGAGCACAAACTGCCAGTCCACTATGCACTGTGCTGAACCCACTGTGAGCATGTACACAGCCAACACTATTGATGCATGCACAGTAGTCCCCATTCCTCACACAGCTTATTCCCACTGTTCAGATGCTGGCACAAAAGCCGTCCTCAACTGTCCCATGTAACCACATTAAACCTCTCAATCAGTGTCACATACCCCTCATCATCTGCAAGCAAGTGCCGCCACCTGGCATCTGGCAAGACATACTGTGTATTTATCCTTTATGAAGGCTGAGTACCGGCGGCTGTATGCCATGTATGATGAGCTGAAGTCCCAGAAGATCCAAGCAATGGAGGGCATGGTGCAGGAGCAGGACAGCTACATTGTGAAAATGGGAGAGGTCAGCGCACTGCAAGCCTGTTTGGTCCCTCATGTACTAGCACTCTCCTCCTCCTCCTCCTCCTCCTCCTCCTCCTTCTTCTTCTTCTTCTTCTTCTTCTTCTTCTTCTTCGTAATATTACATTTGCCTGTCCTTGCCCAGTGGTCATGATACTTGTTGGCACTGTAGCATACTGCCACAGCCCTTTGCTGACCATAGTCTGCTGCTGACAGCGTCAACCAGCAGCAACTTTTGCCCTTACTTGCAGTACTGTACATGAGAGGGTCAGAATCTGCAAGGACAATCAGCTCAGCTAGATATGTAGAAATGCTTTTGCACTCCACTGGGGGCTCCTTGCAGTAGAGGCACCAGGAGTGCTAGGATGTACCAGCGGCATTTCAGTGAATGGTTCTTCCCATAGGCCACACCACTAGGTGTGTCAACATGTTATGTAACACATTATGTAAACCTGCAGGAGGCTCGCCAGCTGGTTGACCTGTGGCGCAAGGAGGCCGAGCACCAGCGCCACACTGCAGCATCCATCAAGGCGCCTGAGACGGCCCGGCACATCAAACAGCTGCAGGACAATGCCATTGCAGACAAGGCAGCGTTGCTGGAGAAAGACAGAGCATTGCTCAAGGTGTGAGCAGTACTGTGAGGTCACAAGACCACTTTTAAGGTCTCCTCCCCCCCCTTCCCTCCCTGCATACATACAGAAACACCCTACTTTCAGAGAAACAACGGTCTGTGTGAAGGGTGATAGAGCACATGATCTGTGTGCATGACTGGGCTTATGCTCAGGCCACTCACAACAGCATACGCGAGCCGTGTAGACTATCAGAGTGCATTCCAGGCGGCAATGGCAAAGGCATGACATCCACTGTTGCAGTACAGTCTCCTGATCTATCCGGCGGTGATTGTTCCCTGCTTGCGTTGCCTCTTCTACCTTTACTGCTGCAGCTTCAAGCAGAGGTCGCTGAGCTCAAGCAGAGACTGCTGGAGGCAGGTGCCAGGCCTGAGACGGTGGATGCTGCAGTTCAGGTAGGTGATGCGCTGCTGTTGTGCAGCTGCTGACAATTGCGCCCTTGAAGCGCGGTGCTGTGCTGCTGTTGTGCAGCTGCTGACAATTGCACCCTTACAGCATGCAGACATTCCAGCACAGGCTATGGCTACTACTCGCAGACATCTGCCATATCATGCAGCTGAGTTGCTTGCAATGCTGCGCTGCCCATTGATTGATCTACCTGAAAGCCACCATAGGAGTAGTGGCTATTGATGAGTAGCTAACCTTGTCATAAGGCTGGTTGCACCTGACAACATCGGTAAGCCAACCATAACAAGGGTATATCTACAGAAGCCCCATTACTCTGGTGGCGCTATTTTTACTGCCGACAGGTTGACCCAGACGTTGCTGAAGCTTCTCTGGACCCGCTGACAGACGAGGCAGCAGCAGCAGTAGCGGCCAAAGCAGCAGCTCAGAAGACGCCAGCACCTCCCGGCCGACAGTTTGCAGCGTGCCAGTTCCCCACACCAGCAGCTCCAGTTGCGCTTTCACCCGGTGTAGGCATGCAGTTCCCTTCGCCTGCTGCAGCAGCAGGCGACAGCAGCGGTGCAGCAAAGCATGCATCAATTGGGAGCGAACTCACAGACGCTGCTGCTGCTGCTGTTGCTGCTGGACATGCACTGATGGCGGGCAGTGATGCTGCAGCAGGAGCACCAGCAGCAGCAGCAGTTTTGCGGCCTGCTGGCCAAGTTCCATACACCACACCAGGAGGTATCAATGCCTCTATGTTCCCGGCACACAGCAATGCTGCTGCTGCTGCTGCTGCTGCTGCTACAAGGCAGGCAGAGGTCGCTGCAGCAGGCACTGCTACTGATCCCAGCACAGTGAGGAAGCAGCTGCAGCTGTCAGAATCACATTCAAAGAGTCAGGGAGGAGGTTCAAGCCCCATCAGAGGTTTAGTTATTGGTGTCACATCAGCAAAGAGTGGCATTGCTAGGAGCACTGCTGCTCAGGATCGTGTGGCACCTGCAGTTGACAAGCCCTACAACACCCCAGGTGGCATCAATGCCTTCATGTTCAATGCAGCTACAGCAACAGGAGCTGACGCAGCAGCACTTGCTGCAGCTGGTGCAGATGCCGGAGACAGTGTGGTTGGCTTTGCATTCCAGAATGGACCAAATGCGGCCAATAGTACGGGCGACTTGGTCTCTCTGGCGGGCGCCGCTATGGAGCCACAGCAGACGAATGACATGCAAGTGGGCTTCTTTGCTGGCAATGTTGCAGAGGTTGCTGCAGGAGGTTCTGGTGGGAATGATGCAGGCGGAGGCAGTGGTGGCCTGCAGAACAGTGACAATGGCAGCTTCATCCTGGACAACAGACAGCTGGGGAGCTTGATGATGATCAATCAGGGTGTAGGCATACAGCAGCATAGCAACAGCAGGAGGAGGTCTGCAGCAGGACACCTGCTGTCCCCTCCCCCTGCACCCCACAGCACACCAGTGGGGCCAGGCAGAACCCCAGCAGCAGCAGCCGCTGCTGCCAGGTCGCTTGCTGCTGCTGCCATGATGCGGCAGCATCAGCAGGGTACGCCTGCTTCTACTGGCAGCTTGCAGCGTGTTCAGATGAGGGAGAAGCAGCTGGCAGAGCTGAGGGCGGCTCTGCAGCAGGGAGTGTCACCCATGTGTGAGAAAGGAGCTGTTGATGCTGCTGATGGTGATAATGAACAGGCAGCTGCGACAGCAGCAGCAGCAGGAAGTGGAACACCTGCTGCACCAGGCGTTGTGAGAATAGTTGCTGGTGTCTCACCAGGTGAGCCGGCTTTGTGACTGGACTGGACAACCGAATTGTTGGAAACAATCCTTTGAGGTTGTTGATGGTCAGAGCACCTTACACAAGACTGCCAGCAGCCACCATCACAATGCTGTTCCATTGGCTGCTTATGTACACATTGTAGGTAATTGTAACCTTAGTGTGCGTAGCTGGTATTGCTGCTGCAACCCGCATGAATTGACATGACCTTCTTGACTTGTGACAGAAGACAATGTTACTCCTGTGATCACCCAGGTCGCCTGACCTTCTCCCCCATGGCTGCCGGCCACACTCCTGCTTGCACTCCAGCATCAACACCAGCAGCACTAGCAGCTGCTGCTCAGAAGCTGCCGCTGGAAAGGCTTGCTGCTGCTCTGGCAGCGGCAGCAGCAGCAGCAACACCTGTGGAGCTGGCTCCAACTGCACCACCACCACCACAGGCTGCTGCTGCTGCTGCTGCTGATGTGGATGTGGGCTTTGCCGGGTTCTTCTCACCTCAGATCGCTGCTGCTGCTACTGCCGCTGCCGCGAAGGCAGCAGTTGCTGGTAATGGCTTGCAACATGCAGCAGGAGCTGATGCAGGTGCATGAATATTTATATCTGTTTTGTTTGGTTATGATACTTGTCCTGCTGCACTGGTGTCTGCTGTAACGTCGCAAGTGGACTAGTGGTGCATACCAGGACAGTCTGCAACTGTTTATCCCCGGACAAACTGCCGCTCGGTGCAGCTTTGCACAACACAAGTAACTTGCTCAGTTCCTGTGAAGCCTGGCTAATGTCATTTAGCAGTAACAGTTGAGCTTTACCTGAAGATTCTGACCTGAAAGTCCATGCGCCCTCAGGTGGTTCACTGCCTGCACTTCGATTTCATATTTAGCATGCTGCTTGTAGCTGATGTTGTGGCTGCTCCCTGCTGCTCCTGTGCACATGCTCTGCAGCTGCTGTTGAGGCCACCCCACTGAGTGGAGTGGTGCTGCCAGCAGTTGGCACCAGTGACAGAAGGCACACGAGCAGAAGAGCAAGGATGTCACCACAGCGAGTCAACAGGTAGGGGCAACCTTTTGGGGCAGTCAGGTAGTACACAGGGATTGCTGGGTGGAAATCTTTACTTTTAATTGCCCCAAGGTGCAAAACAAGCCATGAGTGTAGTACTGGCAGTCACATTCACTCCTGGTATGTGTGACTAGTGTGAGATACCGACTTGAGCATTTGGCAGCATGACCCTTGAAAGGGAGTTTGTGTGTAGATTGTGGGGCAGAATGAGGAGTATTATGATGCCCCTGGGCCAGCACAGGCACTACTTGGATTGTTGCTCAGCGAAATCGTGGTGAAAGTATGCCTGACATTGCTGCAGCACATGTGGGAGCTGATGAGTTGATTCACCACCTTTGGTCCCTGATGATATATCACTCATAAACATCATTACATGAGCGTTAATCAAATCACACATTCCCAATGAACTTCACATTGAACTCAGCCTTGCAACCAACTGGGGTAGGCCTCTGTACTGTTTTGGGTTTCTGCATTGTCTCCCAGCAATTGATCAATGTACCGCCTGTTTCTCAGCGATGGATCATTAAGATATGGGTGTCTGCTGTTCCAATAATGTTGTTGTTTGTATCCTGCAGTACTGGAGGCCGGCGCCGGTCTGCCAGCGCCAGCAAGCACCTGATGCCCCTAACCTACCTCTGTGACTTTGACCCTCAACTTCTGGATCACGGCAACATTCAGTACAAACACAAGTAAGCCCACAAGACATCACATCTGCCGTCAGCACTATTTCTGCAGCTTTTGTGTTGGTCTTTCTGTGCATAATAAGCATGGGACTGAGTTCATTGATTGAGAAGTGGTATGGGCTCTGCGTACCCGCAAGATAATCCAACATATATTTGTATGGGTGAATCCGTCGTCAGGTTGCCTTAATATCAGAATTTATTCATTTCTTGCATCGTGCAAACCTATGATGATTATTAATTCTACACGATCCTATAGTACCGTGGATGTACAGTCATTGACTGGTCAACTCTGTCCACTTTGCTGCACCTGCAGCGCCACTGGCTTCACCTTCCAGCTGGGCCCTGCACTGTCAACCCTGACTGCCCCCACCCCCATGACAGCACAGACCAGCGATGCTGCCTGGAACAATGACAATGACGACGACGACGATGATGATGACGATGACACTGACGAGTGGGAGGAAGAGATCAGTTTTGTGCCTGTGGAACTGGGCACAGCAGAGCAGGCACTGCCAGAGTTCCTCAAGGTGTGTGCTGTTGCCAGGGCCTCCATGCGCACTGGCAGCTTATGGGTTGCATTGGCGGTTGAGCTGACCGGACAACAGCAGCGTGTGAGGAATCTGGAGAGATGATGTTTTGCACTGCTGGCGTTTGTCAGAGCGCATGATGCATGTTTCTTTTCCCTCAATCTATCACTCTCACTCTTAAATAAGGTTTAGCAAAGAAATTAGTCGTTTCAAATGCTGTTGGCACTGTGCAGGAACCTATCACTTTTGCTCCTGCAGCAAAGTCCCAGTTCATGAAGCTGCTGTTTCAAGCACTTGCTGACGCCACCAAAGCAGCTGCTGCTGCAGCAGCTGAGCAGCAGCACAGGGGCGGCAGGGCCGCGCGTAACAGAAGGTCCAGCAAGCACCAGCAGAAGCAGCAGCAGGAGGCAGCAGCTGCTGCTGCAGCAGAGTATGCTGACATGGCACCAGGTGGGTCCGCATTCAGTCCACACAGTTGTGTCACTGTGTTACGTTTTATATGGTTGAGACAATCATAGGAAGCTTCATGGCTCAATCAACAGTGCAATGATTGTGAATTGAGGAGTACCATGGTCAACAAGATTCTGTTTGGCATATGAGCAGCGTCGTCATAAAACAGGCAGGCAGGTAGACAGAAGACAGACAGACTTGTCCAACTCCGTCTACCAGGTCCCTGGCGTGTTACTATCCCTTCAGGACAGGGCCGTCACACTGTGCATAGCGGTATATTGCACTCCACCCAAAGGTTGTGTGATCAGTAGCTGTAAACAGCAGCAGTCCAGTAGCAGTCAAACCGCTACGGTGCCACTAGTGATGAGTTCAACTCAGCAAGGCTTGCCTGCTGGTGAAGAAGATCTGGCATGCAATTACTGCTGCTGCTGTGCAGGCGCTGAACAACATTCTGACAAGGAGAATGCGACAACAAGAGCAGCTGCTGTGGCAGCCAGCGGAAAAGCACCAGCTGCTGCCAACACTGCAGTTGGTGCTGTGATGGGGGGCCGCAGGCAGTGAATGATATCAGTTACCTGGGAGTGTCCCATGTTGGTAAAACTGCGCACTACTAGTAGTATGCAAGTTTGGTTGAGTGTGAAAGCAAGGTGATGCTGCTGACATCTGTGTGTGTATCTATTGTGGCCCAGCGCCAGTTGCAGCTTGCTACGCAAAGGCATGCCTTCGTTGCGCAACAATGACTTTTTGGGTCTTTCTCAGTCTTATATTATGGTTTACTAAACGGCGGCCAGTTACATAGAGGCAAATGACCAATGTGCCCGTGCCACTGAGGCATCATTGACTGCTATCTGTTCATCACAGAAGTCATTGGGTGTGTGACACAAGAAGTGTGCTGATTGATCGTTTGACCTCTCAATGGCGCCGACTGGAAGTGACTGTGTCATTACAGTTGCACTGTGTTGCTAGAGCAGTGTGTGTACCTTTGACAGCATTTTGCAAGTACTTGTGACAGCAGTGACCTCAACCGTTGTCAACCCCTAATTGCCTTTGTGTGACCAGTACCACAATGGAATCAGCTGATGCAGCACTCATGGCATGAGGTCTGAAAGGCTTGACTAGTCAAGGAGTCGACTTCTGGAAATAAGCACACAGGTAAAGCACCAGCTGGTACTATCTATAAAGTTGTAAGCAACCAATGTGTTGCAAGAATCCCATCATGATGTGATCGTGACACAAGCTGAGTAACAGCATATGCTATGATATATGGGCCCATGCATGGGCTCAGTATGGTACTACACAAGTGCCCGCCACATATCACAGTGGCAGCAGCATAGTGTGGCATGCAGGAGGCGATCATCTCTGTGCTTGCTGCAGCACATCAGAGGTGTATTATACATGTTGCTGATGACAGACAAACTTGCCTGGGCCAGATCCATCACACGCATGCTGCTTGCAATCAATCACATGACGAAGCCATTGCCAGTATGAACAGCACAGAGCACATTGAGGCAGTAGATTGATGTGCACAGTGATTTCATTTGTGCGGGACAGCTGTGATGGGGCCAATATTAGTGGTTGGTATTGCCATATGAACGAAATTCTGCTGCAAAACAAGCGCCAACAGCCTGTACACCCGGGAAATAGCAAACCTTTCCAGCCAAAGAGACCCTCTGAGACACAGCCTGAATGTACTAGATAACAAACGAACATCATATTACTGATATTCTTAGCGCAACAGCAGCAGGAGGATCAACAAGCGCTCGCTGCTCCTGATGCAATTCGCTGGCAGTTTGTGAACCCAGAGATGAGTGCAGTTGCACATAGCGGCGGCTAGGCCTGAGCTACAACATCCTGCTGCTGCTGCTGCTGCTGCACAACTGCTGAGAAGGCATCCTGCAACTGCAGACGTGCACACTGCTGCTGCTGCTGTACCTCAGCAGACGCCGCTGCAGCACTGATACCTCCAGCTGCAGCTATATCCTGCGACTGCTTCCACCCAGGCGCTAGTCTCACCACCTCCCCTATGACTAACAGTGTAGGTGACTTCAGCTTTGCCTCCTGTATGCTGCTGTGCAGGTTTGCCAGTGTATCAAACACCACACGCTGCTCCTCCGTGGTACCCCGCTCCACTGCAACAGCAGGAACATCTTGCGACATGCCATGCGCTGTCAGCTGCTGCACTAACACTGGCAGGGTGCCTAGGCCCATGTACACTATGAGTGTAGTATTTGGGTCTGCTGAAGCAGTGACAGTGTCATCTAGCTGTGCCTCTCCGCCCTCCCGGGAGTGACCTGTGAGGAACCTGACACTTGTAGCAACACCCCTGTGTGTCATGGGTATACCTAGCTCTGCACAGATGCCTGCTGCTGCTGTGATGCCGGGGACAGCATGCACTTGGATGCCATGCTGCTGTAGGTACTGCACTTCCTCCCCGCCCCTGCAAAAAGATCAGGATTAGAAGTGGTATGGTTCCCGTTCAAGATTCAGGAATTACAGATCAGAACATGTCACGAGATTCTTCTGCAGAACACCAGCACTTTGGCGGCGATGGTGCTCAGGGGAAGACCGTGATGGAGAGAGCTGCAACAGGGAAAATGTGCACTTTCACTTGCTATAGAATTCCTCTACAATGGTTATGGCGTGTACCAAACAGACATTTACAATACATGCTTAACAGACACATACCAACTGTTTATTTTGAGCAACAGACACTAGAACAACAGACACTAGAGCATAAAGACCTTGCACTGACCTGCCAAACACATATGGGTCTCCCCCTTTGAGCCGTATGACAGTGGCACCTGCCTCAGCAAACTGCAGGAGCAGCTCATGGATCTCAGACTGCAGGCCAGCAGGACAGACAATAGCAGACTAGTCTGTTATGCTTGTGAACGGGGGCAGAGGCTTGCTGAGGGTGTCAGCAACACAGGCGCACCACATGTGCCCAGCAGGCCTTGCTAACGATCTTGCGTCTACAGCTGCTGGATATGCCTTGCCGCAGCTGCTGAAAGAGCTGTAAGGCTCACTGCTTAAGCAGTGCATAACGACTGACAATAGATGATAACTGGAATGCTGATTGGCACAACTGGCGCCAACAATGATAGTGTATTGAGGCCGCAGATAGCCTGCCTCTTGGTGATGCTGGTTACTTACCTGCGTGCGAGTGTGATATCCAGCTTGCTTGCCCACATACACCATGCGTGCACCACCGTGCACGAGCCGCAGAATGTCGTCTGACACTAATCTGTCATAGAGCACAACATCTGCTGTCTGCATCAGCTGCACAGCTCTAAGAGTCAGAAGGCCAGGGTCGCCTGGGCCTGTGCCCACAAGAAATACTTTGCCAGGTCCTGGTCGGTTGCCTGCAATAGCATGCAGAGGTTGCCATGGTATGCTCACGGCTGGCCAGGCATGCTGAGGCCACGACTGAGCATGGGAACGGGAACAGATATCAGAGTCCCAACCCTGGAGGGAGTGCTATAATGCGTTGCTGCTGCCGAGATCTTTTTCGTATGCTCAAGATACCATGCGTGCGCATTCAGATCATGGCGGACGAACTGAAGCAAGTTACAGAACCGTCTCCTTAGCAGACGGCTCACCTGGCTGACGATCTTTCAGCAGCTGCAGAAAGTTGTTGGCGTCCCAGTCTTGTTGTGCAGCATTACACACTACTAAGCGAGCTGCCGACTGGCCGTGTGCGCTGGTTGACTTGCGGACACTCTGTGGGCGCCTGTGCACAATCCCACGCAAGCCTGCGGCACTGTAATGGTTATGGGCATGCACATGCACATATTGGCTGTGCTGATGCAACTGGCTGATCATGTTGTTGATGAGTGCGCGCTGCTGGCTTTCTATGCACAGGGACTGGCACTGTACGTAGTGATCGACTGTGCATTCAAGTCAACAACAACCATAAGTATAGCATGTGGTTCTTGTCAGCAGCATCGTGCACACTGATATGTGGACCCCGGAAAGGTGCCTTCTGGGACCAAATTAGGACTGCACCCCTGTTACTTTTGCAATGGGGCACTAGAAGTAGTGGCCATAACTTGCCGTTTAGCAGCAGACGTTTTTTTCTGCTTGCATGAACAACTCATGAGACTAGGACGCAGTGCGCTTGCAACGAGCTCGTGATGCCAACGCTTCAGCGCACTTGATCTATTATAATCTATCACAGCTGAATAGCGGGGTTATTGTTATTCAACAGGATGCTAGCAGCACCGATGTGCCACTGCTGTGACACAAGGCAGCAGAAGTGTATTCGAGAGCCTGTTGAACTCGATAGCACTGAGCCAGGCAACATGATGGGTTGCACATGAGCCGCCATCCAGAGACGTCTGTGATGCTCATTGGAGAAATGGCTGTACCAGCAGCACCAGCAGAGTACTAGTCCGGCATTGCACTGTTTATGCTACTGGACAAGCTCTCGCTAGTAGGGACAGACAGAACCTGGCAGCCCAACATCGGGTTCAACATGAACGCAGCTGCCAACAGGACAAGCACCGGCAGTCATAGGAGACCAAGGTATTACTGCAGACAGCACCGGCCAATGGTACTGGTCAGTCAGGCCAATGATACTGGTCAGTCAGGCAGAGGCTATGCCTTGCTGCCTTTAGCCACAGCGGTGGCCTTCAGGCTTTTGCAGGCACTCTTGTGGCGGCTGTTCCAATCCTGTGCCTGACACTCCTTCCCACAGTACCTCACAGCACAGCAGCCAGCACACACCTTGCCCTGCCCCTGCACCAGAGCACTCTCGCCCAACATCGTCAAGTTCACACAGCCCAGGTTGTGGCAGAACTGCTGCTGGGGCATCCAGGCAGCGATGGTTGACCCAAAGTCCATAAGCAGCTGAGGCAACTGCTCAGCTGGCAGCTGCTCTTGCACTGCTGTTGGTGGTTCAGCTGAGACAACCAGCAGTGCTCGTAGTGGATCACTGATGGCATCTGTGATAATATGCAGTGCTGTTAGTGGTTCATCTGCAACATCCTGCACCTTTGGAACAACCTGCAACGTGCTCCGCAGCTGCTCCTGCTGCTCCTGCAGCTGCTTCTGCACCTTGCCAGGCAAAGCGTCAGTGAACATCCTCAACTGACCAGCCAGCCACTCAACGGCTGCTTCAGCTTCCACAACTACAGGTGCCAGGAGGCACAGAACAGCTGTGCGATACAGGTTCGTCACACCTAAATTGCCAGCAACAGCTGCGAATTCAGGGTCTGCCTGCATGTCTTCTGCTGCTGCCCTGCAGGACTTGCCCAACACCGACAGGCACCTGGCTGCCAATGCCACGAATTCTGCAACCCAACTCCTGCCATTGGTTGGGTTAGTCCCTGACCGAGTGCCTGATGCCACATCTGTGCTATGCTGCTCAACTGGTGCAAGCTGAGCAACCCGGACAACACTGGACAAGATGTCACCTACAATACCAATATGCACTTCCTCAGGGATATCTGCCCGTGCACCTGCAGCTAAACCAATGCTGATGTTTGGGATCTTCAGGCAGGTGACCAACAGGCCGCTCAGCTGCCGTAGCAGCGTCCCCGCCCACTGCTGCTGCTGCATGCCAAGAGGGGGTGCTGCCAGCACGCTGGCTAGTTTACCACTCTGCACTGCTTCCTTGCATGTTACCAAGACCTGGATGGCCACTTCCAGGGCTGACAGCTGCCTGTAGGGGATTCTGTCCGCGGCCTGAGTTGTGATGAACTTGGAGAACTGCCCTAGGCTGGTGTTCTGGCTGCTGGGCGCAATGGATTCTGCTGCTTCACTGCGGATGGACGCCTCAAAAATGCTGAGTGATGTGATCGGCTTGTGGAACACAGCAGATACCAGATGCTTGGGTTGAACTGCGAATGCATAACACAGTTTCACCACCAGCCCATCAGCTAGCAGGTTGCAAAGTGGGCGGGTAAGGAGAAAGGGGAGGAATTGCAAACCTCCAGAAAAGAAAGCTGGAGGCAGTTGGTGAAACAGAAAGTGCAAGCATAGTGCATCGCCAAGACAGTGAGCCTCATAACAGTTGCTGCACAGTCGTTGCATCAGCACGCGCAAACATCCCATGATCTGTGATTAACTTACATGACCTTGTCAATATTGATAGCAGATTTGTCATGTTGCTTATCAATGACAGGCGGCCGATGGCCAACTGCTCCTCATTGGCATAGTTGTACAGCTTCCGGTATTCCTGCAAGGCAGTTCTGCTGTCCAGCTTGAGGACATGCAGAACAGCGGGCACCACCAAATTGAGCATAGGTGGCAATATGCCTGCAGCAGTCGAGGGAGGAATGGGCTTGCACTGGTAGTTGATTGAGGCTACTCTGCTGAGTTCAGAAGGACGGCTCCCGCCACACGTTGGAACGTCTAGCCGGGTGGCTTTGGTTGACGAGGATCTCAGCAGCGCCTGGCTACACATGATGCCGACATTGGTGGCTGTCACATCAGACAAAAGAGCTGCTGCCTCCACAAGCAGGCGCAACAGGGGCAGCAACATGCGCTCTTGCAGCTGTTGTGTACTGCTGCTGGCGCCACACTCCAAAGCATGTGTGGCTGCATTCATTGCACGACTGAGCTGATGAAGGTAGCTGTCCGTCTTAGGAGTCCTGGCAAAGCCTGCGGCCCCAAGCAAGATAGAAAGAGATGCCGGCACCAGCTGCCCGGCAACACCAGCACCTAGTTCAGCCAGTGCATGTTCATGCCAGGGAGGTACCTCAAGCTGCATGGATGCCTCCCCAGACCCTGAGATATTGACCTGGTGAACTCCCTTCTTGTGTTTGTGAAGTCCTGCTGTCAAGCTGCCCACATACACGAGCAGAAGCTGCTGCAGCTCAGATGACGCCAGAAAGAGCTCCACACATGGCGCTGGAGTGAAGTTGGGCAGTGACAGCAGCACCTCTGTCAAGTTGTCTATGGCTTCTGCATGTACGCATGCTACATCCAGTGCTTCATTGGCTGTCACCTGCACAGGTTTTGGTACTGCTCCTGCCGCCCAAAACTTCTGTGCGCATCGCACAGCAGCCAGAGCTAGTGCTGCTGATGGCTGCAGTGTTTCTGCCACAGCTGGGTGGGAGAGAATGAGGGCATGGTCAGGGTGCTTTGTCACTCCCCCACAGATCTTCATGATCCCATGGGCCAATCTGCACTGTTCAGTGATGTGCTGCTCCTGCAGCTGCTGATGTTGCGTGTCCTGCAAACTGCAGTAGTTGTCAAGTGCTGCTGTCAGTTGTGTTGCACAGCTGATGGTGACCTTGAGAGCACCTGTGTCAGCAATAAACGGTTGAGTACGTGCACGTAAGATCCTGACCCTGCAGATGACATGCTGATCAACGTTGCAGTTGTGCTGGGTAGACGACATCCCTGCGGAGCCTCTGACCGGGTCTGCCCAGGGAGAGTTCAAAAAATGAGCAAGTATGCCAGTGAACGCTGGCAGTGCTGCAACTTGAAGAGACATACAGCGGCCACTGGCGTAGGCCTCAACGTCTGCTGGACCAGGTAGTGAAGGTTCCCAGGCGGACGATGCTGGGAAGCAAAGGGCAGCTGCCTTGCTGCTTTGACTCATACCTGTTGCAATGAGAGTCTGCACAGCATCCTTCCAGTCAGTTGAAGGGCAGTTGAGCATCCACTGCGTGCTCGACACCATGACATCGCCTAGCAGGTTGCACAGTTCTGTGACAGCAATGCATATCTGCTGCTGTGGAGGATTCGAGCGCCCCTGCAACAGCTTGAGACCATTGGAGACCGCCTTGCTCAGCACACTGATGTGATGATGCTCGTGTAGAGCATTGCAGTATGCCGTGAAGCGGTCTGGATTGCCTAAGGCTGTCTTTAGCTGCTGGGCTGCTGACAGGATCCTGTCGTCGGTAAAAGCGCTCAGGTCAGCGGCCTCGCCAAGAGATTCCAGGAGACCGATAGCCTTGTTAGCACCCTTGGCATTCATGGCACGCAAGTCCAATTGGAAGCCTTGCAGCCTCTACGCTGGCGGTGATTTGATTGTGAACGACTCGTATAGGACACAACAGCGTTTGACGTCACAGTCAGCTGCACAGGTCAGAGTGGTACTTCCTCAAGCGCATCAATCAACATCTTGAGGCTCTTGAGGCTTCCTGGTGCCTGAAGCGTCGGCGAACCGTCTCTGATCAAAGCCCGCGACAGTTCGCTTGCCCTTCCGGCTTTGTGTGCTAGTTTGTGCATGTTCTATCCGAATGCAAAGCAGACTAATCCTCTTGTTCACCACGTAACATCTGCAGCAAACTGGTCAAGCATGATCACTGGCCAAGCGTTCATTGGCTGCCCGGCTTTGTCTTGCAAGCTTCCAGGCTTAAAGGACAACGATATGTTGAGCTCTTTGATGTTCATAGTCTCCGTTGCCGCATGTTGAGCACAGTGCCTGAGGGGCCCAGTTCACGAGAGCAGTCCTTGCCTCTCACTGTACACGTGCTAAAGACTGGTTTCAATGTGCAAAGGCTCTGTGATCAGCGGGAGCAAAGGCCTGAAGTTCACAAGCGCATCTTGAGATAGGTAGGCTTGCTTGTATGGACAACTGATGCAGAATACCTTGTCAGGCTGCAGCATAACACCATCATGGTGCCCTGACAGGGCATACGCCACATGCACTGGGTGCAGCAGATGGCTACCAGGCCAATGGCAGTGCAGGCCCGGCTCTAGAGTTAGCAGATCCGTTGTGGCAACAATAACTGCCACAACGGGATTGCTGCCTTGTGCATGCTACTGTAGCATTGCTACATGCATAGAAGGACCACATCCGGCCCACTGCCTTCCACACATTGAACACTTGATAAAGAATTGACCTGATAGATAAAAAGGAACAGACCCATATGCACTTCTGTCACTGGCGTATGCCAGCGACAAAAGTCAAAGTGCTCAATGCAGGATGAGGTCCAGCCTACTAGGATGAATGCACTGGCACATGCAGCTGTCATCCAGAGAAGTCTCTGATGCTCACTGGAGAAGTGGCTGTAGTAGCAGCAGCAGAGTACTAGTCCGGCATAACATCTGTTTAGCTTCACCAAAACTGTGACAGCACCACACTAGCCCAGGGTGCACTGCAAGATGTTCTGCTGCTGGACAAGCTCTGCCTGGTGACATTACAACCTGGTAGGCCAACATCAGGTTTAACATGTACGCAGCTGCTAGAAGGCAAAAGCACCCATAGTCACAGGAAGTCGAGAGAATACTGCAGGCAGCAACGGCCAATGGTACTGACACTATGCCTTGCTGCCTTTAGCCACAGCGGTGGCCTTCAGGCATTTGCAGGCACTCTTGTGGCGGCTGTTCCAATCCTGTGCCTGACACTCCTTCCCACAGTACCTCACAGCACAGCAGCCAGCACACACCTTGCCCTGCCCCTGCACCAGAGCACTCTCGCCCAACATCGTCAAGTTCACACAGCCCAGGTTGTGGCAGAACTGCTGCTGGGGCATCCAGGAAGCGATGGTTGACCCAAAGTCCATAAGCAGCTGAGGCAACTGCTCAACTGGCAGCTGCTCTTGCACTGCTGGTGGTGATTCAACTGTGATAATCTGCAGTGCTGTTGGTGGTTCATCTGCAACGCCCTGCACCTTTGGGACAACCTGCAACGTGCTCCGCAGCCGCTCATGCTGCTCCTGCAGCTGCTTCTGCACCTTGCCAGGCAAAGCGTCAGTGAACATCCTCAACTGACCGGCCAGCCACTCAACAGCTGCTTCAGCTTCCACAATAACAGGTGCCAGGAGGCACAAAAGAGCTGCAGAATACAGGTCCGTCTCACCCAGACTGCCAGCAGCAGCTGCAAATTGAGTGTTTGCCTTCATGACTTCTGCTCCTGCCCTGCAGTACCTGCCCAACACCCACAGGCACCTGGCTGCCAATGCCACGAATTCTGCAACCCAACTCCTGCCGTTGGTTGGTTTAGTCCCTGACTGAGTGCCTGATGCCACATCTGCATGCTCAACTGATGCAAGCTGAGCAACCTGAACCACATTGAACAGGATATAACCTACAACATCAATATGCATTTCATCACGGACATATGTCCATACATCTGCAGCTGAACCAATGCTGATGTTTGGGATCTTCAGGCAGGTGACCAACAGGCCGCTCAGCTGCCGTAGCATCATTCCTGCCCACTGCTGCTGCTGCATGCCAAGAGGGGGTGCTGCCAGCGCGCTGGCTAGTTTACCACTCTGCACTGCTTCCTTGCACATTACCAAGACCCGGACGGTCATTCCCAGGGCAAGCAGCGGCCGGTCGGGCAGTTCGTCGCTGGCCTGAGTTGTCATGAACTTGGAGTACTCCCCTAGGCTGGTGTTCTGACTGCTGGGTGCAATGGATTCTGCTGCTTCACTGCGGATGGATGCCTCATACATGCTGAGTGATGTGAGCGGCTTGTGGAACACAGCAGATACCAGATGCTTCGGTTGAACTGCGAATGCATAACACAGTTTCACCACCAGCCCATAAGCTGGCAGGTAAAGTGGGCAGGTAGGGAAAAAGTGCAAATCTCCCAGAAAGACAGGTGCAAGCAGTTGGGAAACAGAAAGTGCAAGGATAATCCATCCTCATGTTCATTCATCCCACGATGAGTGATTCACTTACGTGACAGTGTCAATGCTGACAGCAAACTTGTCATGTTGCGTATCAATGTTAGGCGGCCGATGGCCAGCTGCTCCTCATTGGCATTGTTGTACAGCTTCTGATACTCCTGCAATGCAGTTCTGCTGTCCAGCTTGAGGACATGCAGAACAGCGGGCACCACCAGATTGAGCATAGGTGGCAGTATGCCTGCAGCAGTCGAGGGAGGAATGGGCTTGCACTGGTAGTGGGTTGAAATAACATTGCTCTGGTCACACGGACGGCTCCCACATGGAACGCTTGCCCGGGCAACTTGTGCTGATGAGGATCTCAGCAGCGCCATACTGCAAATGATGCCGGCACTGGTGGCTGTCACATCAGACAGGAGAGTTGCTGCCTCCACAAGCAGGCGCATCAGAGGCAGGAACAGGCTGTCTTGTGTACTGCTGCTGCCGCCACACTCCAGTGTGTGCGTGGCTGCATTCATTGCACGACTGAGCTGATGAAGGTAGCTGTCTGTCTTAGGGATCTTGGCAAATCCTGTGGCCCCAAGCAAGAAAGAAAGAGATGCTGGCACCAGCTGCCCAGCAACACCAGCACCTAGTTCAGCCAGTGCATGTTCATGCCAGGGAGGTACCTCAAGCTGCATGGATGCCTCCCCAGACCCTGAGATATTGACCTGGTGAACTCCCTTCTTGTGTTTGTGAAGTCCTGCTGTCAAGCTGCCCACATACACGAGCAGAAGCTGCTGCAGCTCAGATGATGCCAGAAACAGCTCCACACATGGCGCTGGAGTGAAGTTGGGCAGAGACAGAAGCACCTCTGTCAAGTTGTCTATGGCTTCTGCATGTACGCATGCTACATCCAGTGCTTCAGTGGCTGTCACCTGCACAGGTTTGGGCACTGCTCCTGCCGCCCGAAACTTCTGTGCGCATCGCACAGCAGCCAGAGCTAGTGCTGCTGATGGCTGCAGTGTTTCTGCCACAGCTGGGTGGGAGAGAATGAGGGCATGGTCAGGGTGCTTTGTCACTCCCCCACAGATCTTCATGATCCCATGGGCCAATCTGCACTGTTCAATGATGTGCTGCTCCTGCAGCTGCTGATGTTGCGTGTCCTGCAAACTGCAGTAGTTGTCAAGTGCTGCTGTCAGTTGATTTGCACAGCTGATGGTGACCTTGAGGGCACCTGTGTCAGCAGCAATAAACGGTTGAGTACATGCACGTAAGATCCTGACCCTGCAGATGACATGCTAATCAACATTCTGATGGGTAGACAACATCCCTGTGGAGCCTCCGAACGGGTCTGCCCAGGGAGAGTTCAAACCTGAGCAAGGGTGCCAGTGAAAGCTGGCAGTGCTGCAATCCAAAGAGACATACAACGGCCACTGGTCTCAATGTCTGTTGGACCAGGTAATGAAGGTTTCCAAGGAGCACTGTGCAGCCTCCTGCTTCACTGACAATGCTGGGAAGCAAAGGCCAGCCGCCTTGCTGCTTTGACTCATACCTGTTGCAATAAGAGTCTGCACAGCATCCTTCCAGTCAGTTGAAGGGCAGTTGAGCATCCCCCGCGTGCTCGACACCATGACACCCCCTAGCAGGTTGCACAGTTCTGTTACAGCAATGCATATCTGCTGATGTGGAGGATTCGAGCACCCCTGCAACAGCTGGAGGCCATTGGTGACCGCCTTGCTCAGCACACTGATGTGATGATGCTCGTACAGAGCGTTGCAGTATGCCGTGAAGCGGTCTGGATGGCTAAAGGCTGTCTTTAGCTTTTGGGCTGCAGCCAGGATCCTGTCGTCTGCAAAAGCGCTCAGGTCAGCGGCCTTGGCAAGGGAATCCAGGAGACCAATAGCCTTGTTAGCACCCTTGGCATTCATGGCACGCAAGTGGCCAGTATGAAGCGTTGCAGCGTCTACGCTGGCGGTGTATGAATGTGAACAAATCGTATCGGACACAACAGCGTTGTACGTCGCAGTCAGCTGCACACGTGAGAGTGGGACCTCGTTAAGCGCATCGACCAAGATCTTGAGGCTTCCTGGTGCCTGAAGCGTCGGCGAGCCGTCTCTGATCAAAACCCGCGACAGTTTGCTTGCCTGCTTTGTATGCTAATACGTGAGTGTTCTATTCATAGACAGAGCAAGTTATTTCTTCGTTCACCACGGAACATCTGCAGCAAACAATCTAAGCTTGACCACTGGCAAGCTACCGGCTTTGTCTTGCAAGCATCCAAGCTTAATGGACAACGATATGTTTTTGTTGCATGGATGGACAACTGATGCACAACACCTTGTCCGAGTTGCAGCATAACACCATCATGGTGCCCTAGTAGAGCATATGCCACATGCACTGGGTGCAGCAGATGGCTGGCAGTGTAGGCCCGGCTCTAGAGTCAGCAGATCTGTTGTGGCAGTAGTAACTGCCACAACGGGTTCGCTTCCTTGCGCATGGCACATGCATATGGAAGGACCACATCCGATCCTTTGTTTGCAAGTTGAGGACTTTGGCGTGTTTTACAAGGGCAAAAAGGCACAGGTCATGGATTCGAAGGGGGTACCCCCTATAGGAGGGGCACTTCGCAACACCAATGCCGGGATTTTTGCGCTTACTCATGAGCCGCTCTCACAGGCCACTTTCACAGCCGTTTTGCCATCGCAATGGATAGGTAAGTAGACAAGCTATGCATTCGACAACTGACAGTGTGCATCGGTGGTGTTCTGACACCCCAGGGAGCTGTTTCCGC
>JABEVS010000295.1:3721-80301 GCA_018290735.1 Coelastrella sp. MACC-549
GGGGGGGCCCTTGAAGGACACAACTGCTGTTTTGCTGACTTGTGCAGACACTGTTACTAGCCATGCATTGGCAGCAAGTGGCTGCCGCAGCCATCTGTTGAACAACGCTATATTATATGGCCTTGAATAATAGCATCATACCATGATATTATGTACCATACATACCATACCATACATACATACCATACATATATATATGTATGATATTATGTACCATATAATAACGATGACATCATTCTGATTTACACTTGCATATGTTCCCTACTAGGTAGTACAGTGTAGTGCACCACCGTTGTGCCGGGCAGTTGTGTAGCCCTCGATGAGCCTGTGAACAGCAATATGGTTTACAGCTTGCCAAGCTGTTGCCAACTTGATGGCATGACATCATGTGCATGATGCATTTCAACTACCGGTACCATTCATTGAATGGCATGGCATGCCGTTTGACTCTGTTGGCTCCTGACCACACCAGGATGATCTGGACTGGAGCCAACATAGTCACATAGTATGCCATGCAGCAACTGCACAGTGCCGTCAACCCAGCTGTAAGATGTCACACATGGTCACGGATGCCGGTCACTGCCACTGACCTGCAAGCGTGTACTGCCACTGACAGTGGTTCGCACATAGCACCATCCTCAAAGGACATGCCGGCAGGTAACCTGCGTGTGGCAGGACCAGATGAAACATCAGTCATTGATTTGATGCAACACTGAAATCTAAATGCATTGATTGGCAGGACCAGTTTGAACATCAGTCATTGATTTGATGCAACACTGAAATTTGAAAACATTGATTTTAACGCAGCCTGCCGTCTGGCAGATCTTGAATCTGACCCAATGCAACAACTAACTGATTGAACCAGGATGTCACACTTTTTTTTCTTTTTTTTGTGCCCAAATGCAGTGCCCCTGCGTTGCTGCCAAATCAGCCGAGTAACAATTTTGCAAATCTTCAATTGAGTTCACTTGTCTACCTCACTGATGCGGCTTGCACAAGTTGCATTTGCACGCCCTGCGCAGACGGTTGTGACTGAGTGATTTCAATTCAGAGACCCTTCTTCCTTGTACTATCATAGTTAATTTTTGAAAGTAAAATCATATGAGATAATGAATGAGTACTCTGAAGTTGGCTAATGATCAGCAATGTTTGACTGGTGAATTGTCATATAGGTATAAATCTGTGAGACCTTGGAGTGGCTCACTTGTAACACAGCTCCTCTGGATGATCCACAAATGTAGCCAGACTGCCATGGGTGGGTGGTGTAGCAAAGCATCTGATGTCAGGGTCCAGATTGTAGCGGCCCTCACGAGCAGCACTGCCATGCCAACAGGGGATGGCTGGCTCAAGGGCAACAGCATCACCAACCTGAACCAGTCATCAAGTGAGAATGAAGAAGGTTCTGCCCTTACTCGGCAAACTAGAGTGTAACTCTACTTCTAATTCAGTTGAAATTCTGCCGACGACTGGCAAAAAAACGACTGGCAAAAAGACAGGACTTCTAGGTGCAGGAATGATCTCATAAGTACTGCTGAACAGGGGGTCCAGCAGTACCCAAGTGATCATTCCTGCACCTGGAAGAAAACACAAAGAGCAAGTCACTCAGTCTCAGTATCAAAAGATTGACCACCGTAACATGTTGAAGCTTGATAGGGCTGCCAGGGGCTGGGTTCCCTTCAAGGGGATGAGTCATACAACTTGCTGAATGCTCCAGTCACTGAGTATGGTACACTAGTGTACCATACTCAGTACTGTACCTGGCACTGCAGTTTGCTACTCAGCCCCTGGCCATGGCCGAGAACTGTTGGGCTTGCAAGTTCCAAACAGGGTGCACATTCAGCTACTGTGGACTCTCCCCCGCTGCTGACCTTCAGCTGAGCAATATTTCTCCTATATGTTGATGATCAACGTGAACTTTAGTAACAGCTAGCTACAGCCTAGTAATGAATCCGCTGCATCCTATAGAGGCAGTAGTGAGTCGCTAGTAGTGAGGGTTTAGCTCACTGTGCGCACCTTGAGGTGCTGTACACCTTCTCCCAGTGCGTGTACAACTCCGCTCGACTCATGCCCGAGGACCATGGGGCTCCTCACCACGAAGTCGCCGATGCGGCCGTGCTGAAGAAAATGGACATCTGTGGCACAGATCCCCACTGCCTTCATGGCAACACGCACGTGGCCTGCAGGGTGCAAGGGATATTTAATCTTTTGCTACTCAGCACAAGGAAAAGCAACAACAAGGCACGTCGCGGGGCCAACTCTCAATGGTCTCAGAATCTATAGGGATAAATTGCAGGCAGCAGTTTATGCACAGCAGGCCAGCTGAGCAGCTGGACACATACATGTAGCCGGGCCAAGCACACCCAAGTGCATGAGTAACGGTCTAATGTAGCAATGGGAGCATGCGCAGTGTGTGGCAGTCTCTTGCAAGGCAGCTACGACAGTATTTCATGGCATGGTATACGTACCGATTACCTGGGGCCACTGAGGAGGACACGGGCCATTCCTGCACTCGCAGGTCGTTGATGCCGTGCATTACAGCGGCTTTGTTTGCCTCAGACATCTGAAAGGGCTGCAGTCGCTGATCCCTGCTATTTGTGATTTACGACAGTGCCAACCTCTGCATTCCAACAATTATTGAACTCCGCATTGAATGTCTTGTGAATTTTAACACATGTTCAACCCCTTTACTCATCAGCATCGACACAGGAAGCCTCCCAAAATGAGTGAAGTCCCAGGGCAGTTCAACAGCCAGTGTTGAACTGTCTCAGGGTCAGAACCTATCAAGCAGCTCCGAGCCATGATATTTGACCTGTACCGCGTTGGCAATCAAAATTCCCGTACACGTCATCCACACAGTCGGCATTGTCGCTGCTGAAACGCTCCAGCTGACCTCTGATCGACCCGATTGACTCCACCCAACATGCTTACAGCTAGAAGGCTTGTCGCTAGCAGGCCGCTGCTTCCATCACGTGTGCAACGAAGGTCTACCGTTTGCACAGCTGCCGTCAAGTCCTCCTGCGGCATATTCATTGTCTCGGCATCACCAGCTGCTGCAGAAGCAGTTGCAGTTTCAGGCGTAGACTGGATATGCATCGACGCTCAGCACGGCGCAGTCGGTCACGAGATGCTTAACCAAATGCTGGGCACTACATCACACGCAAAGGCGAAGCGCATAGTGCGAGTGGGTGGCCCAGAGGATAGATATGGCATCCAGCAAGCACTTGAGTGAGCAACAGTAGCAGCACACTTCTCATCTTTATTATAGGATTCACGATATTCAAGTGGCAGCAATGGCAAGCTGTTGTTTAACAACAATTGGGTTGCTTCTTGGATTCCTGCGTTCATCAGGCACCTCTGACATATAGAGTGGGATGGGTCCCCAACCTACTGACAATATTGTTATTAATCTGCAACAATGCAGACGTCTCATGTGCTGCCTTTGCAAAAAGTTATAGATATAAGTAGATTAGATTAGCTGTGTATTGCGACATCAATATGATGATCAGAGACGTAGTTACTGTCAACAGAGCGGGTTGACCCAGCACAACCTGCAGGAACCTTTCACTGACTTTGCTGCTGCTGCTGTTGCTGCTGTTGCTGCTGCTGCTGCTGCTGCAGTCTAGGCGCAGATGGGGTGATGGTGCCTCTGGTGAACAGCCGTGCTGATGCAGAAGCTGCTGTAAGCCACTGCTTATACCCTCCAGCAGGTCAAAGAAGTGTCGCTTACCCAGTAAGGTGAGCATACAGTACTGTACAATTAATTAGCACTCTCAGAGTTGGCAATAGGAGGACGCATGCATTTTGTGTACTGAGAGAAAATGACAGCAAAAATTCTTCTGGCTTGCCATGTATCAGCACCACCAACATTACACAGCGACAGCAGTAGCAGCAGCAGGTGGCACGATAGCACAGTATCTCCTTGTTAACCCACACTCTGAACGATTCACAGAGGAGAAAGTATGCATGCTCTGTACTGAGAGCTTGCTTTCGATCATTGCAGGGCTGTTTACCGGAAAGGTGTTGGGGTAGCAGCGCTGGCAGAGTACCTCAGGACAGCAAATGAAGAAGTGGAAGTCTGGCTGCAAGTGAGTCGTCTGCTGCTTTTTAGATCCTTCTGTGAACTGTGTTGCAAACATTTAAAGAAATGGAAAAGATATTATTGTGTCAGGATTCAATTTATTGGAAATATTTGAATACCCTGGCATTGACCTGTCAATGTGATATCTGCCTTGTAGAGCTGCTGGAATTAGCGATCATCGGTGCACAGCTTCTGACAAAGGTAACATTGGTTTTTTGTTCCTTGAGATAAAACACTACATCCAGCGTGTCATCATCTGCAAGACTTCACACTGCATTTACTGCTGCTCTTACTGCTGCTGCTGCTGCCGCTGCTGCTGTACTGAATTCTAGGTTGAGACTCGTGCTTGTTTGGAGCAGATCGATGATGTGTTGTCGGTGCCTGGCATTACCTGTGCCTTCCTGGGTGAGACAGCTCAATGTTTTAGAAGCACAAGAGTCATTCTTGCCATCTACCCCAACTTCATTTAGAAGCAACACAGTCATCCTTGTAATCCAGATTCACCTTGAAGCAAAACCATCATCCTTGCAATCTGACCCCACCGTTTGGCCAAGTAGGAGTGAAAATTTCCCAAGGGCTGCTCGGATGGAAAGAGTAACCACCACTACATCTAAAAGCACACATCTAAAAGCACACAACAACTATCCTTGCGATCTCCACAAGCAAAACAGTCATCCTAGCAAACCTGACCCAACCTCACTCAGAATCACAACAGTCATCCTTGCAATTCATACCAACCTCAATTCTCAAGACCCGGCATCTTCTGACACCTCCGACTGCCTTACACAGACACTTTGGAAACACAGACTTATGAGCAAACTGCGGCATGGCAATTGGGTGAATATAATCGTATAACTATGTATTTAGACCATTATTACAACACAATATGTCACAACACAATATGTCCCTGCGGCTGCTGCTACTGCTGCTGCAGGTCCTGCTGACATGGGGTTCAGCTATGGTCTGCATTTGAAACTAGAGTATGACCTGCCTGCAATGCTGTCCAGTCCTGAGCTAAACGATGTGTATGGCAAAGTCCTTGAGGTAATTATCTAGTAATTTGAACCTAATACCTATACTTTATTATAACTTGACTTAACTTAACTTAATACCTATATTTATTTTGACTTGACTCAACTTAATACCTATACTTTATTATAGCTTCAACTTAATACTTATACTTTAGTTTGAAAATTCAATACATGACTTGAGAGCAGAGCACAAGCTGATATGTTGTTGACCTGCTAGGGTTCAACTAAACAATCAGGTGATGATGATTGGAGCTCCTGTCCTTCAGTAACAGGTGCGGCCAGTGCGCCAAGGGCAGCAGCAATAGCTGTGGCTAATGGAATCATTTGTCAACTAATACTTATTTCTTTCATCTAAATGTTATAGTATGCAGCACATGCAGATAAGAGCGATGTGTAATATCCGGTCTGTGTTTGTTTCTATTTTTGCCCCCATGAGCCATCAGTTGGCTCCTTACGGGTGGAAACCCTTGGGGTGACTTGTAGTAGTAGTGGTAGTAGTGATATCTCATTGTTACGATTTCAGTTGCAATCTACTCGTTATACATCTAACTAAGAATCAAATCAGTTCATACATGCCTGAACGGACTGCAATCAATCCCAGGGAAGGCCATGGGGTGCTCATTGCTGTCAAACCCAATGTGCATCATGCTTCTGCATATTTGCCTCTGTAAAAACAAGCACCCAACTCTGCTGGGGTGTGGATCGAAAGTGGCTTGAGAATGTACTTAGTCACCCTTGTTGAGATGTCCCCACCTAGGACTCTACGGAGGCCTTGGCTCTCGGCATTGTATGGGAGGGGTTCTCGGGTGGTTTCCCCTTTCACAATTGAGATCGGATAATCATGCACTCCGCCTTGTCTGAAAGTGGATTGAATTCACTGGGTAGATTTGAGGCGCAGGGCTGATGGCAGTAAATGATATGGCTGCAAATTACTTATTATTATTACTATTATTATTATTATTATTACTATTATTACTATTATTACTATTATTATTATTATTATTATTATTATTATTATTATTATTATTATTATTATTATTATTATTATTATTATCATTATTATTATTATTATTATTATCATTATTATTATTATTATTATCATCATTATTATTATTATTATTATCATCATTATTATTATTATTATTATTATTATTATTATTATCATCATTATTATCATCATTATTATTATTATTATTATTATTATTATTATTATTATTATTATTATTATTATTATTATTATTATTATTATTATTATTATTATTATTATTATTATTATCATCATTATTATTATCATCATTATTATTATTATTATTATTATTATCATCGTTATTATCATTGTTATTATCATCATGTGTAGCTGCACACAGAGCCATCCTACAAGGACAGTAGGCATTGCAGCAAAGCATCAGTGATGCCGCGTCATACTTTGCAGTAGGAAGTAGGCACAGTGAGATCCTTAATTTTGTCCCAAGGGCCGCTTGACTGGAAAGGGTGATTACTACTACCTGGGATGCAGGACGCCCAAGGCATGTTACAACTGTGTAATAATGCTGACTGCACACTGCAGCCGCATTGGATGTTATAATGGGTATCAAATAATCAACAAGTCAGTTGTAGTACACTGTTTCCAATGTATATCAGCTACTTTTAGTGTTATAATAACATGATAGTGTTTATATCTTATCATGTTACTCTTGTTGCCTGAGTTCAACTGCTCCTGCAGGCCTGTGAGCGTCACAAGGTTGCTCCGGGGGTTTTCTGTCTGGGTGTGGAACGAGCAAGACAGCTGGCAGCCCAAGGGTACCAGTATATTGGATACAATACGGACCTTGGGGTGCTGATAAACTACAGCAGCAGTACTGTGAAACAGCTGAAGCAGTAGTCTGGCAGTTGAAGAACTACATCAGCTGCCAGAGCAGAGTAGAATAGTATTAGTGGTCCATCGGTTGCGGATTCATTTGAAGCGGTGTTCTGGCAGCGGAGTCTGCAGCTGCAAGTCAGGTCAAATCCGGTCTGGTAGTCGCAGCATCAGAGTGTTACTGAATGCTGTAGGTGGGCAGCGGGGGATCTGGGTTGCTCGCATTAACAAGGCGCTGAAATATCTCCTGTACTTGGTCTTTGTGTGCTTGGAAGTATAGGAAAACACGTCCTAGCTGTCCATGCTCCAGCCCAGCACTTATAACCAATTAGTCTATCTCAGTGCATGTGAGACGTGGGACCCCCTTGTTGCCAACCCTGCAGTAAACCCAATACGTCGTTTTGCCCAAGTGTACGCAGCCCTGGACAAGTGGGCAGGGTTCCCACAGGGAAAGGCAGAGGATGGCCCAGGGCGGCATTGGCTGTACAAAGGCCAAGGAGGATGCAGAATTACAATTGTAATTACTGTACAACAAGGGGCCAACAGAGCATGAGCTTCAGAGTAGAAACCTGGTGTGATCACCACGCTCAATGATCAAGAAAGCAACCAGTGACAGCAGTCGCCAGCAACTTGCTTCTTGAAGAAGCTTACCCTGCATCACCCATTTTGCTACCAGTTGACCGCCAGCAACTGGACAGTCTGGTGCTGCTGCGCACTGCCGCATAGCCTTTGCTCAATAAACTATTTTCCTGCAGATATCACCAGCTGTTTATTGAATCCGCTATGAAATACACCACTCCTCTGCGGCAACCAATAACAGGGCCCCATGCAGCACCAGCTACGCTACCCGTGCATGCAAGATCCTCCAACCAAGCAGGTGGCCGCATGTGGGAGTGGAAGTGCTGTATGCGCAGACACGTCGCAAGAAGCAAGCGCGGAAGGCAACCCACCTTAGAATGAAAAAGGTTTGGAGGCCAGCTCAGCCTGGATGACGACTTCTGATAGCAAGGCTATTTCAGCGTAATCCACTGGCACAGTAACATCTCGCCTCGATCAGCTTGCACGAACACAGCAGTCGACCTTTCTAGGTCCCCGGTGAAGGTTCCTCGGCGAAATTCAGCGTGTATGCGTGCTTTCAATCATCAGCTGAACGCCGGATGTAAGGGCAAGTGTGTGCGCTGATAAGTCATGACTCCTGCAGTGGGTCACTGCAGTAACTGAGTTAATTACTAAGCTAGGTAACAAATACTGGACATGGCAGATTGGCAAGTACAGCAAGTCACCGCTACAATTAGCTCGTCTCGCTGTAGGATATAATTGCCAACCGCACACCAGGTCCCAGCCCAATAAAACCAAGACACAGAACACCATTCTGGGATGACAAGCGCCCTTCCAAGGCTCTTTGTGCTGTTCAGCAACAGCATCTAAATAGAATTGTTATTTTACAGCCCCTCTAAATCAAAGCCACATGACACACAGATGCACATGCCAAAACACAAAGATCATGCACAAAAATGAATCATCTGCTCACGCATGAGCAATCAACTTTTGACCCACAGTACAGTACAGTACAGTACAATAGGACCCCACGTCACATCCTGCCTCTCTCTACAGCAGCTCAGGCAGCATGGCCACCACCTGTCCCTCTCTCCACTGGCACCTCTGTTGCTTGTGCCCGACCTCCTCTGCACCACCCTCTCGCCATCTCTTGCGCTGCTGCTGCTGCTGCTGCTGCTGATGATGATGATGATGAGCTGGCGCAGCTGCAGTTGTCTGACTCTGGGGCCCAGCCATCAGAAGACTGTCAATGCTATTTGGTGAGGGGTTGTTCATGCGAGGTCCAACTGTGGTCGCCTCTGAGGCAGATCCTGTCTGAGACGCCCCTCCTGCTGCTGCTGCTGGCCCGCTACCCCCTTTCTGAAACCCCACCTTCTGATCTACTACTGCTACTGATGGCGCCCCAGCAGCAAGCTGAAACCACTCCTCTGCTAAGCCTGCGTCATCATCACCCGCTGTCACTGCTGCTTCACGATGATTCCTCATGGTTGTTGCTGCTGCTGCTGCTGCTGGACCCACAGCACTGTCACCTACCCCGCTATCTACCACTACTGCTGCTGCTGCTGCTGAAGTTCTGAAACCCTGATCACCCGCATGTCTCCCTGCTACTGCTACTGCTGTTGCTGTTGACCCAGCACCTACATCATTCTGAAGACTGTGCCGCCTGCTGCTGCCAGCTCCATCATGCATCGCTGCTGCTGCTGCTGCTTGCTCTGCTGCTGCCGAGGGTTCTGCAGGAGTGCCTGGTGGTGCTGCTGCTGCTGGAGGGCCAGCAGGTGTCCCAAGCACGCTGCCACTAGCACCGCCACCGCCTGCTGCTGCTGCTGCTGCTGCTGCCCCTCCTGACAAGCCTGAAGGTGCAGGAGTTCCAGGTCTGCTGCTGCTGCTGCCACCTCCAAGCTTTTTGACTAGCTCACTCTCAACCACTGCAGTCATTCAGGCAACCCAAACAAGCACCATGAATGACAAGCACCCCTCACTCGCTTGCGATATACCTGCCGACTCGGCATCATTGAAATAATCGGCTCACTCAACAGGACTAGAGTTACCTGCTCACTCAGCATAATTAGAATACTTACTACTGCGCATTTTTGAAAGAAGAAGATCATGCTGATCAGAAAAAGAGGAATAGAATTGCAGGAACAGCTTGGACATGAGCAAGGAAACGTCTTCTAAAATGAATCTCATACAATCTCTGACCCAGCAGCGATAACTCCAGCAGCACTAATACCAATCACTCCTTTTACTGCAGCATTACCCCGAAGGGCAATGTTGAATATTGCCCGCCTGCTACTTGAAGCAGATGACAAGGAAGGCCAGCCTCACACGGCATGATACAATCCAGTTACAACCCAACGCATCTCAGCAGGGCCAACAAATGCAACAGGTGCAACAAGTGTAACGAATGTAACAGATCTAATAGAGTGTCAGTCTACCTGCAAGCTTTTCAAATGTCACGTTAGGCACCCACTGATCTCCCCTGCCATGACTCAAAATTTGAATTCTAAACTATATCAATTGTTTGATGACTTGGATTGTAATTATAATATAATTAAAGAAAAAAAATATACTCATAATAAATAGCCTACCTGCAAGCTCTTCGACTGTCATGCAAGGCACCCACTGATCTCCCCTGCCACACAGCTCAAGTGTGTGCCCGTACTGCTTGCATGCTGTACTGATGGCTGCTAGCGCCAGCTGACGAGCAGGAAACATCAGACACAGCACTGAGTTTGCTGTCAGCAGGCTGCAGCGATAGAGCAGCAGCAGCAGTAGCAGCAGACAGGGTGGTTGATAGCAGCAGCAGCAACAGCAGCAGCAGAGAGAGGCCGATGCAGTGTAAGTGTGAGCAGCAGGAAGGAGGATCACCTCAAAGATACGTTCATGGTTCCAAAACATCATGTTTCCGAAAAATCAAATCATCATCAGCATGCCTGACATCGCTTTCAGGGTTTAGGAGCACATTGGGTTATACCGGTGACTTCTGATCCCACAAGGCAACAGTGTACTGAAACAGCAGCAGCGGTTCCTTCTGGAACTTTCTGGGTGAATTTGCAACTTCTTTCAGGAAACAAACTTTGAAACACAGGCTGCATGCGAAAAACCACACCTGTTGCTACACAGGCCGCAGGCAAAACTTGCTACACAGGCCGCAGGCAAAACAAAACAAATACACCTGTTCAAGCACAGGCTGCACGCAATTTTAGTCAAACACACCTTTTTGAGCACAGGCTGCAGGCCAGCGTCCGGATCTTGAACACCTGTGGGTCAGCCCTAGCTGCTGCCTCATCCAGCCCTAGTTCTCGCATCTGCCAAATCACAGAGCTGGTGGGCACCTCAACACCAAAGTCAAAGTTGATGGCAAATATGAGGGCCATCTCAGCATCCCGCACTTTCTCAGCCAGGCTGTGAAGGAAGGAGGGGTTGCCCGGAGACTGAAGGGAGAAAAAGCAAGGAGTGGAGCAGATAAAGCAAGTGTATCACCACACATCAGCAGAAGCAGCAGCAGTTGGCAGCAGCAGTGGGAAGCTGCGTGCAGTTGATCTACTTATGAAACGCATGCATGCATGATAGAGCAGCACATAATGCTTCAAGAAAGTTTTTTGAGTGCTGGTTCAGGTGGTGAACAGCAGGTGGTGAACAGCAGGCAGCATGAAAGCAGCTGATGGGCTGTGGCTGGAGTATTGTATGCGGGTAATATCTTGGCAGCATCAGCAAGGCTTGATATCCGAGCTTTGCATGTCTATTGCTGCTTTTGAAGGGGAGAAGGGAGGAGATTGAGGGGAGGGTGCAGACTGCTGGGGTGCCAGGTGCTACTACTGCTGTCATACACACACATACACGCACTACCAAGCATGGTGGTGACACAACAGCAGAGGGTACAGCAGAGGATACAGATAAACTGCAGAGCAGCAACAGTGGTATGCACGACTGCAGCTTTCTTCGCTTGTGTGCCTGACACAGATGTGTGCCTGATACAGACCAAAAGAATTATGCAGGCAGATCTCCAGGGCAAGTGCTCAGTGAGCGATGCAGGTACGATGACTTCAGACAACAGAGTGCAGTGCTCAACAGCTTGCACACAGCTGCAGACAGCTGCTCTTACCCCGTCAGGATTGAAGTACTCGGCTTCGTATGGCCGGTGCTGCATATCCCTGAGGGCCCGATACGCCACATGCGTGATGTTGACTAAACTGTGGTATGTGCTGTCGATCTTGGTGGCCAGGAAGACACATGCTGTGGCCAGGGCCTGCAACATGAGAAAGTGGATTATTTCATCAGGTACATTCATGGCGCGGGGCCGATGGCAGAATTGCTATGGCTGCAAAGCACTGACTCTTATGCGGTTACCAGGGCCTGCAGGATTGCAGTTGGTTGTTGGGGCAGCATTGACAGCTGGCTATGCTGGACCTGCACTTGTGACAATTTCTCGTGGTGCGCAAGGAAGGTGCATGAGTATTGACCACTGCTCACGACCACAGGATGCTGTGCTGACAACAGCAGCAGTGGCAGATGCTGCTGTTGCTGTTGCTTGCTGCAGCACAGCCGATCTGCTGGTCTCCAAGCCACTACGTGAATCTCAACGCCATCTGGCTGCCAGAAATTTCGGGTTTTTTGAACACTGGCTTACCCATTTATCTAGCTTCTCAAATTCTGTTGAAGAAAGCCTTGTCAGGCACCGATGCAGCAACACCACCCCTTTGTGTACAGTGTAGGGTGTTCTGCCGGGCACAGGGAACGGCGAGTGAGCGAATGCAAGCACTGCGAGGCGGAGAGGGATGCATACGTGCACTCACATGTGGAGCGGGGGCCCGATGGCTTGGATGATGTCGCTGCACTCATTGCGGTACCTAAGCTCTGCCTTCCAGCTCCTGCCTTTTGCCTTGCTAGGGTAACCATTCTTCAACTCTTGGAGTGTAAAGTATGGGAAGCGAGACATTAACTGCTGTGACAGCCCACAGAAGCGCTGAAGCAACAGTGGAAGGCCCCTCTGGATGGAGCTCCCCTGCTTTACCAGCACTGAGCAGCGCTGCCACGAACAGCGGCACCAATTCAGCAAGCTATCTCAAAGGACTGGTTACTGGTAGTGATTGGGATGATGAGTCGATTCAGACTTGCAGCACGAAGGCGAATGCAGCAACCAATCAACGAGGAGCAACGAAGATGATGACACTGTAATGGTTTGAGACAATCAGTTGCTGCAATTTTGTGATGATGGGAGACAAGGCTCTTGCTTGAGAAGGCGAACCACCCTGTCAGATTGGGTGTTCAGGAATGGTCATCAGAAGACCCTCCAAAGTATCAAACGAAGTATGACTGTATGCACTTGATGTATGCACCCATACATGCGCATTGAGCTTCAGGGCTGGTGGTCTAACAACTGATACTGTGCTTCACATCTCTTGCCTCAACCACCTATTTTTCAACGACTCTGGCTACATGATTATAATCAGTGTGCCAAGCATCTCTCATAGCGTTTGAATTCACACGACAGCTTACGTAAAGGATGAACGGCACCACCACAGTTTCCAAGCAGTAACACTCCTCAACATCATGGAGCTCAGCATCGCGTTAGAAAGGCCGTGCTACTTTCCGGGAGAAGTATTGCGATGCATAATCAAGGTAACTCACAGAACTCCATGCTCAGCCCTCCAACGCACTGCGTCAGAACATAAACACCATCCTACACTGCATCCAAGTGAGCTAGCACTGCCAGCAAACTTGCTACCACCGACCGCATGCAGGTCCGAAGGCTCGCTGATTTGCCTATACCAGCAGATGCTGACACGGAGCAGCTGCATTTATCCTTTGAGTGTTCCGGCAGTGAGAGGGTTGACCCCGGTTGGGTAGGACTGCTGTACCGACCAGATGTCACTGCTGTCAAGGACAATAGGGTGAGTGAGCCCACCCAAGCAGCAACCACAGAAGCACATTACTCTGCAGGTTGAACAATTCAGACAACACCAATCTGCAGGTTGATCAATTCAGGCAGCACCAGGGTGAAACATCAGGGCAGCACGCCAGCATCAGCACGCAGAGCACATTCGTTTGAGGACATGCCTCCCTATCTGGTATATCGTGCTATGTATTTGCTTACGGAATCAATTCCGATGAGGTTTTAACTGATTTTGAATAATTATTATCTCTGTAATAACAAAGCCGAGAGAATACCACACAATGACTCCTGCTCACTGTGTCATTTGCAGCGGCTGGTGCGCAGCATCTTCTCAACAGGGCAGGTGCCTCTGCTTGATGGTGATGGGAATCAGACCCTGGGCCAGGGCAGGGAATACATGGTCAGGTATGACATGCATAATTCGTGGATATTAAAACATGTATGATCACACATCTTCAGAATTTACAATAGTCGCAAATGAAACTCTAAACGCCTCAAGGAAAATTCTCTTACAAGGCACCGTTTTCTTCAACTTTTTAGGGTTGGTGTCTTATTCTATGATTGTTTTGTTTTATATTACTTACTTACTTCTTTTCACTTTTTTTCACTTCTCCTTTTTGCATCATGCAGATGCCGCTTGCCACAAAGGCTGCCACCATCTTACCGGGGAAATGCAGTACGATTCGTGTATCGAGTACAGGTGCAAGGCAGGCTGGTGTCAGCATCAAACCAGCAGCAGCAGCAGCAGCAGCAGCAGCAGCAGCAGGTGATCAGCTGCCAAGCCCAGTGTAGTTTTGTGATGTGGCCCCTGGTCGACCGCAGCAGCGGCACCAGCAGCAGCAGCAGTTTGGACCGTCGAGCCACCCTGCAATCTCCCCACAGCCAACCCAGCACTGCAACAGCAGCAGCAGTGGCAGCAGGAGGAGGAATTGGTGCAGCAGCCACAGGAGTTGGCAGCGGAGGTGCGCCAGTAGGAGACCTCCTGACAGATACTGAGATGATAGACTACAAGCTGGGCACACATGTTATGAAGCTTCGATGGGAGGTATGTCCTTTGGGGCTTGTTTTCAAGCTTTGTTGGTTCCACTGGCTTTCTCTGGCAACTTTGTGCTGTTGTTTGTACTTACATCTTATCTGTATGTAACACCCTGGCTCATTGCTTGCTGAACAGTAGCTCCCCAAAATCTCATCCGCATTCTTGGTTATTGCAAACATTGATTCACACTTGTTGGCTGCTCAAATTTGGCTGCTGATGGTTTCACAGCTAGATTCAGCCTAAGTAATCTACTGCACGCAGCTGTCACTGCATGCTGCTTTTTGAGGAACACATGACAGCAGTGCATTATTTTACCTGCATGCTGCCTGTCCAGCTGGTTACCCTGCTCAGAGGATAACACACCAGAATAACAGTCAGGTGGCAGCAGCAGCAGCAGCAGCACTCCAAACAGCAGCTAGGGTTCATAGTTCCAACCTGTGAGGCCTTTATCTGAGGCTGCCATCGCCTCTGATGTGAGGCCTTTATGGTTTTTTTGGTTATCTATCTATTGATCACTTTGAGCGGCCAGTACCATTTACAGAGGCCTGCAGTCACATAACATATTTCAATGATATTAAAATTTGAACATTCATCTTTCATTTGTATCTCAGGAGAGAGGACTTTCTCCTGAGAGGAGGAATGTTACTTGTGGATGCTCTCACTGACACACTGCACTGACCTTTGGCATGCCCTACTGCCATGTGCACTCTGCAGGAAGTGATCTACAATGCAGATGGCACCCGCACGCTGCTATCCCACCAACCCTCGACCCAACAGCTATACCCTGCGCTCACAAACCGCGGCAGCTTGGGCAGCCAAGCACTGGCAACTCAACTCAGTGCCTTGGACTCGCTCATGCTGGACGACAACCAAGCAGCAGCAGCAGCAGCAGCAGGAGCAGAAGACGGAGAGTCAGATGCTGATCAAAGTAACAACCTTCTGAGGCATCTGTCGCCAGCTCAGCGTGCCAGCATGGCAGTCAGGACGTTTAATCTGTGTGCCGGGGAGCATCCGCTGCTGCGGCTGGTGCTGCAGCCGCCACAGGACGGGCTGCTGCAGCCAGGAGGTAGCTTTGCTCTGCTGCTGGACTTCAGAGCAGCACACAGTGCTTCTGCTGGGTCCCGACCAGTATGTTTACAGGTGATGCCACTCGCTGATGTTGTAATTTATCCGATAGATAGTGAGCGGGTCTTCAGTGAAGGTGTGGGTCGCAGACTAGGTTCAGATATCAGCTGCAGGCAGCAGTAGCACTGCTTCTTTGCTGCCGGTGTTGCTGGAAGGTTGCAGCAGTGTTGGAAGTTACTACTGCTGTGTTTGGGCCTGCCAGGAAGCAGACACCTGCGGCCAGTGGATTATTTGACGTTTTGTGCTGCTAGCAGGTACTGTGTTGTGGTGGTTCAGATTGATTGTGCAGGCAACATGTACCTGCAGCAGCTTTTTAGTTGCGCATAAACCTGACTAATGCGCAGCAACAGCACAACAAATTGCCTCAACCCGCTGCTGCTGCTGCTGCTGCTGCTTGCAGGTTGTAGCTTTGTTAGAGAGCGAAGAGATCGTGTTGTCACCTCACAGTCACAGCAAAAGCAGTGACAGCACTGCCATGCGAAAGCTGTATACTGAACAGCAAGAGGTCACAGCGCACCTGCTCACTAGCCATTTTGTGTTTTCGATACCGTTGACAGCACCACCTAGTTTCCGGACCCCCATGGTTTGTCATAAGTGGGTGTTGCGATTTGAGCTGCTGCTTGGGAAACCTAAGCCGCAGAAACCTTCGCAGATGGTGACTGAGCAGCTGTTGTGGAGTCTGCCGTTGGTGGTGTTTCCACCGCCAACACAGGCAGCTTTGGGAATGTGAGCAGAGAGAAGTTTCTGATGCAACGATGATGATGTTGGGTTATGTTTAACTGCAGCAACTGCCGTAAACCGCCTATCTTGCGGCACCAGTCCTCACAGTGAATTTCTCGGGCAGCTGCAGGGGCAGAGCCTCCCTGATGCCATCTGGTCTGCCGAATCATTAGGCCTAAGGGATGCTGCACCCGCTATATGTCTTCCGTTCTTCGCAGAGCGTCTTACACAGTTGGCATAGCGGCAGACAGCTTGCAGTGAAGTGCTGATATGCTGTTCCTCAATAAATCCAGGCCACGCACATACTTAGATGCTGCGATGTAAATGCAGACTGCTGTGGCGAGCTGTTCTGATCAGCGTTCACACAGTTTTACCGTCTCTGTAGTGCAGCAACGAAGCCATCTCTCAGCTGTGCTTTGCCTGGGTGCCGTAGTGGTAGGCTTCTGCCATTACTTGCTTTATGCTGCAGACAGCAATGTTATGGCCAACGAAAATAATGCTTCGCTGCAGGTCTTGGTTGCAACTGCTTTGCACCTGTCAACCACTTCTCTTGTAAGTACACCAGGGCGTTGCGTTAACCTGACAGCTGTTTTGCGCCACGAATAATGAAGAACGTGTTTTAAGAGTAGCTGTATATATATTATGGGCCAATGCAAACTCAGTGCTCCGATATTCAGCACTGACCATCACTTGGTAGCTAACCTTGCTGCAGTGCCTTTGACCCTCTTCCTCTGGAACAAATTGCTGTTGATTCTGTCCCGTCCAGGCACTCCTGTTGATCGTTGGCATCGCTGTAGCAGCTGTATGTACAGCTTCACAAGTCACGTCAGGTGTGAAAGCCTCTAGTCAAAGTCCATTTGCTTCTTGCTGATGGTGCCCAGGGCTCCAGCTACCTTGACCTGGTGTGGACAACAATGTGTGCAAACAGGGCTGCAGAATACGTATTGTGTTACCTCCACAGCTATGATGCAGTGTATTTAGTTCTCTGTGGCAGCAGGGTTTTTCAAGTACTCTGTAGTCACTGAGCAACAGACCTGCAACGACTGAGCCCTGACGCTGCGCAGCTGCATGCAAAGCAGTCTGCTTAAACATCAGGGAATTTAACAATGTCGCGTGTGTTTAATTGCTGCCATGAACCTGCAGAGTCTGTGACAGTGTTGAAGGGGGTGGGGGTCTTACTGACCAGCAACAGGCGGTGGCTTGGGGAGACCAGCAGGTTCCTTGACTTGCAGGAAATCCATTCAGTCATCATAAACGAGGTGGACAGTAGTAAAACCGGCAGTGCTAAGGGTGCCAGTACGTAGAGCATAGCGCAGTGAAGTGTCAGTGTGCACATGGACTTGCAGGACTCTGAGCAGAGCACATGTGCAGCTGACCACACACCACGAGGCAGGCACAAGCATCATAGCAGTGGTGGCCGCCCCAACGCGTCAGCACAATTGTCATGGCATTTCAACTTGCTGCATGGCTCAAATTTGTTTACATACTGCATGCATCATCATCAGGTTCTCTCTTAGGTGCCCACAACCGTGTACCTGCTAGCACCCACCTTCACCAGCATGTACCCGGCAGATCTTCCAATACTGTGCATGGGCTTGATGTCCTATGACCTTGGTGTTGTTGTTTTTCGTTGCAGACACTAACAACAACCAACATACATGTGCAGCTGGCATTCTTGTTATATGACAGCAACAAACTGGCAATAGCCTTCCAAGTGAGTTCTTGGCGACAGATCGGATAACAATGACACTGATGATAGGCAGCAAAAAACAATATGGTCTTGTGATGCTTGAGCAATGGGTGTTTTGCTCCATTTTCATGCTGCATTACATTGAAAGCACTCACGTCTCTTAGGATGTGCTGCTAAAAAGACAGAAGGAAACAGACAATCATCTGAAGATGTTTGTGTGTAGCAATAGCAGGGAATGCAGCTGGCTGGGGTGCCAGCAGGCTTTCCTTCCCTCCTTAGGGACACGTGGGGAGCTGTCGGCCCACAACCGCCAACACACTGGCTGCTCAGTCACATGCACTACATGGTGTCGCTTGTGCTTGTTGTTTTTGTAGTATACAGCAGCGTGCAGCTGTTGCATTGAACCCAGGAGAGTAGTGCGTCTCAGGAATGCTGTAAACTTGTGGCCATGACCAAAATAGCAGCGCTGCGCAGTGCATGTTAAAGAAAGTTGGCCTTGGGATCAGTAAGGCCATCTCCAGGCTTTAGTAATTGAATATGAAGTAGGGCCGATGTCTGCAGGCAAGGTTTCTAACAGTTTGGCAATTGACTCAATTGGGCAATTGCTATGCCCTTTTGCTGCTGCGTCTGTTGTGCCTACCGCTGCTGCTGTAGGACACTCATCCCGGTCTAAGCGTTCTTGTGCCTATTTACAGAGAGATGCAAGCCCTGGTAAGTCCAACATAATCCAATCTTTGCCATGTGAATCATCGGTAGGGTATCATGAAGAATGATCAGCAGCTTCGTAGCGGCCATTTGATTGCAGCTGGTAGAGCAGCTCTCGTGTTTTGTTGTCAAGACTGCTGTAGGCCTGACGGTACTGCCCAAGCTGCACTCAGTGCACTCAATTTATGTAACTTTGAAAGTGTTTTTGCCGCCGGCAATCTAGAGTCAAGATCAGTGTTATTGTGGGCATGTTCGCTCACTGTCTGCAGGTGCCTGGTGCTATGGGCCCTTGTAGGAGTTGTTCATGACAGATCAGCAGCACCACAGCAGTACAGTGGTAGCTGAGAAGGCAATGACACTGGCAGAAGGATACATACAGTGCAGCCACGCCTGATGCTTACCTGGGCCAATTGATCGGTACAACGGCTCGGTGGATGAATGCTGTACAAAGCCTTACCATGTACTGAGCCTTCCAGCTTTTTTAGATCCCCAGTGCTGTGTTGTAGGGGGCTGCTAGCAGAATGGTGCACATCCCAATCCTCAAGATAGATGTACCTGAACCTAGTATACAGGAACTCCTGCCCGGCATTGTTCATCTGGTCATCAACAGCTGCACACGCGTTTTCGACTTTGTGCATGACTACCTGCGGCCATTGACGCCAGAGCAGGAGATGGATCTATACTCGTTGCAAGTAATGCATCTTCCCAAGGAGTTTAGAATAGCCCGTAAAAAGGTCATGGAAAAGAACATCGTAGACGAGGACAAAATGTCAGAAGAGTTTGAGGACGCTGGATATGCGTATTACAGGTGTGTAGTGTATTGCCAACGAATTCACCACCCTGATCTGGAGCCAATGTACATCAGCAGTGAGCCTGCTGCACCTCTCCTGCAGGCGGAGAATGAGGGAGATGGTTGCTGGCTACTCAGATGAGAACACTGAGGATGTCACTTTCCGACGCCTCATGAGCCCATATAATGCCCAGGAAGACATATATCAGCAACCACAGCTGCCTTTAGACGAGGACATAGAGCCTGTTGAGCCATTTGGAACAATAACAGTAATAGCAGTAACCGCACTTCCCAGCAGAACTCAACGTGCAACAGTCACAACCGTTGCAGCAGGCGCCGGCCTGGCACTTGGTGCTGGTGTTATCAAGCTTGCACAATTGGTCAGCAGCAAGTTGCGGCGGAAGAAGAAGCCGAAGCGTCGGGCCCCTCTGCCGGCAGGTAGCAGAAGGCAATCAGAGCAAGGCGGCAGGGCCAGCAGCAGCAGGAGGGGCACAACACCCCGCAGCACACCCACCACTAGACAACGGTAGCAGCAAAAAATCATGCGTCTGACTGACACTGAGTTTAGCGCAGTCTGGAGCTGTGGTAGGAGCTGCATGTGCTTCTGCAATAGGCGCAGACAGCAGCAACAGCAGCAGCACTCGGGGCACGCAGCAGCATGCAGTCAGCACCAGCAGCAGCACCAGCAGCAGCAACCAAGTGTGTTGATCGTACGCAGTGTCTCCATCTCCATGCAGCCTAACAGTACCTTCACATGGCATGCCATGACAGCACAAGATTGTTGTGTGGCATTCTGACATGGCAGGTACATGCTGCAACTACAGCTGCTGCATACATCTGCAACTGCCAAAAATGCACGGCAGGCAGATTGCACCAGGCAGCAATCATGCACGTAGATGACAGTAGGCTCTAGTGTGGACACTTTCCTTTTTGAGTGTTGCTGGTGCAGGACTGGTCCTCACAGCAGCAGTGTGAGCAGTTGCAGCACTGCACGACAAAGTGTGCAAACACACAACTCAACACTTGCATGCATCGCTGCTTCAGTACAGTTCCTCTTGTAACGTCTTCTCTCACTCAGTTGGTTGCTTGACACATGTCCTGGTGAATCGCCTCTATGCGCAACAGCACAGGTTTTGCAGTTTTTAAGTCTGCAGTCTAATACTGCAGACGGTTGTTGGTTGTGGCGACTCATTTCTGACTGGCTGGGTCCACTTAAAGAGACAAGCAGCAGCAAGCAACAACTCAGCTTCAAAGATGTTGCTTTGCTGTGCAATGCCTGTTCCAACACTTGAACCTGCCGCAAGACTGCAGGTGTACATCTGCATGGCAACGCCACAACCATAGTGATGCTGTTGGTTTTATGTGCATGGCCTTACTGGGGTCAATCTGCGCCTGTGATTTTCTGTCAGCCCAGAAGTTCAGCTGCACGATGTATGCAACTGGATGTTTACAGCAGCATAAGCCGGGTTCTGCATGGCAGCTTGCCATACAGAGTCCTGCAGGGATGGCATGTTGCATGGCTCCGAGATTGAATCTGTTTTGTGTGATAGATACAAAGCCATGCAACATCGGATGAGCTGGCAATTGAGCTGACATGCGACTGTGTGTTACCAAAGATGGCCTGGCGCTGCCAGAGTTTGTCAAAGCTGCTTGTGCAGCATGTTCACAGGACACAGATGTGGATTGCAGAGGTCTTTGAGTGCTTTGTGTCTTGTGGAATTGCTTGAATCCAGATGATGATTACTTACCCATGAGCGACTTTGTTGGCTCTTACGGGGCACCCCTCAAGGACCAGGTTGTATTGTATGGTATGGTCTTGTAAAGCAGCAACTTGCCTTGAAGGTGCCAGTGCTTACATATGGGCTGTACTGCAGCTGCCAGCCCCCCAGTGGGGAGTCTGCTACACTTCAGCTACTGAAAGACTGCATGGCATTATAGATATTGTATCTCAGTCAATTGCAGGCTGGCCAATCCAAATCGTCTCCTTGCAATTGCCATGGTGGGTTGTAAATTCAAGGAGGATTCCAAGTAGTCCGTTGTGTTTGGTCTTCCAAAATGATTCTGTACCCGGAGCCTGGCGGTATAATTATAGCATGAAGCTATATAGATACATAAATCATCAGGGGTGACCCTTGCCGACTCATTTGTTGGGTGGCTTCAGACTGGAGTAAAGCTACAGCTTGCCAAACGCTGAACGGACTCACTTGATTCGCTTGGGCGCATTATTTGTGTCGCCGTTGAACAAAATCATGCTGACTCAGCATGTCAGAGACAGCCTACATCGGATGACTTCAAGCTATGACATCAAGTAAGTTACCTGGCCTCCAAGGCATGTTGTCAGTGCGGCAGGTTATGTCGGCACTGCCTGTGCGGTGATTCAACAAGTGAGCAGCAGCTCTGCTGCATTGCTCTGAGTGTGCAGAAAAACAAGTCCTACATGTGGTGCATGCAACATCACCACATGCTGAGCATGTGCACACAGCATGCCATTGCACCTGCAGCCTATGACATTTCTGCCATTATATGCTAATTATGTTATTGCACAGTCAGTGCCGACCTGATCTGACTAGCTACGCTGGCAGGCGCGTCAACCGTCCCAGTGGATGGCAACAAGGACACCTACTTGCAACAGTCTTGCATCTCAACTTGTTGCATGGCTCAATTTATGTACAGTCTCAGCAGCTGACAAGTGAGCTTCTTGCTTGTTGCCACCTCAGGAGTCCTCCATGGCCATGGACACTCACGCTCACACTCATGAGTGACCATGCATGGCCAGCAGTGTGCCTGCACTTTACGAATCCCCCCCCCCCCACTATTCCCTTTTTTTTGTTCCCCCAAGGCCGCATGCGTGCCAGGCAAGTACATTCAGACCGTGAACAGACACAAGCAACCAGCTGCAACATGTTCAACTTGACTTGGTCTTGCCGTTGGACCGATCCAATAAGTAGGCTACTAGCTAGTACTATTAGCTAGTAGCGGCTACAGCATATAGTAGTATCATACTATGCTATGATAGCATAGTATAATAATAATTGATACCATCAGCCATAGCATTTACTGCCATCGGCCTCGCGCCCGATGTTTCGCAGGCGGATGATAGCATAGTATGTATTGTGCTCTATGCACCGCTGCCATCTACCATCATGTACACACTTAGAGAAAAAACAATTGCAAGTGTTGACGGGATCAGGTGGCACAATGCAGCGAGTAACGACTGCGCAGTCATGCATCATGCAGCGCCCAAATGCTTTCTGCAGCTTAGCAGCAGGGCATGCAATGTTTACATTGTGAGTTGGTGTAGAGGCCCACCAAACTATCCACACATGCAGTGGTTGAACACACTCATCAATGATGAAACGTTCAACCACTGAGTGGCACTCAGCAGGCTGCTGCTGCACTGGCAGCACTCAGTGCCACAGGCTGTGGCACAGCAGTGCTGCTCGACAGAGCCTCTGTCAGTGACAACCACAGTCATCTCAGATGCTAAGTTAGCACATGCAGGCCCATCATCCACGGCTGCTTGACCGGAACGGGTGGCTACTACAGCTACTAGCTAGTAGTACTACTTCAGTAGAATCTACTAGTACTGACTCAGCCACGGATAGTGGCAGCAAAAGGCATCTGCCAGAGGTGGCATTGTGGCCTGTCAACTGCAAGGCATGCCATGCACAATGGCAACTGCAAGGAATGCCATGCAGCGCATGCAACGTGCCTTGCTCGGCTGGTGCCATGTATCAACACATGAGAGCATAAAATCTAATGTATTACAGTGCATCTACCCTCCCAAAAGCTTAAGCTTTGACATTCCCGTCAACAACCCCATTCCTACATCTAGACTTGTCAAACCAGTAGAGAAAATGGCAAGTTGTACCAAGAGTGCCACACTGCACAGTCAGCAGCAGCAGCTGCGCTAGTAAGCCACAACACAGTTGAGCCAATCACTTGGCCTGTATGCATTTGGTTCATGCTGCATTGGGCCTTGGCATGCAATCATGCACAGTCATAATCTGCTGCCCCGCCCTGATGTGACAGCCCCCACTTGCCCACTGTGAGGGTCAACTGACATCATGACAGCAGCTGCACTCTCCAGCAAGGCCTCAATGCATCAGTGAGAAGAGAGAGTGTTGATGAAACAATGATGTGCCAGAGCACGTGCTGACTATACCTGCTATGAAGCAGTGCCTAAGGGTGGGACTCACAGGAGCATGCAGGAGCCAGCACGACTGCAACAGGCCCTGCAGTCCCAGTGGCATACACATACAGCTCTGACAATGTGAGCCTGCCTGAATGTGTGCAGCAAGCACAGTAGGCAAGAGAAAGCCTCTGCATGTCATCACGTTTTGCAGATCATAGTGGTATATACGTAAACAGCACGGCCTCTACAAGCCCCTTGCCCTGGAACATAAGTGCCACAGAGTAACAAACAAGTTTGCACATTTGTGTACAGCAACCTGGCACTGCATTTCAGCAACACCCCATTACTGACACTACATGTAGCCCTGGAGAGATGAGATTAGGTTCTACACTACTACCCAACTACTTGCAGGACTGCAGAGGCTGCAGCATGCACAAGTGGTGGACCTGCTTCTATGGAGCTGCAGTCAGGCCGGTTGGCAGACCCACAATTGAGGCATTGTACATGACAAGCACAAGCCCAACAACAGATCTCGATCAAAGCACACCTGCACTCTTCATCAGTATCATGCCGCACTGATGGCCACAAGAATTTTGAGTGCTTCACATGCTCATGGTGCAGCTGCTACATACAGCATCCAATGTATACAGTCTGCTGCTGCTGCGACTACTTGCACTGCTAGTACTGCTATCTGCACCGCTGCTGCTGCCATCCGAAATGCTGCTGCTGCTGCATTGGTCACTGATCTTGGCTGCTGCGCTGCTGCTAGTGGATGTGCCCGCTCTGTTTTTTCTTGCTCTGCTGAATGACCTGCGCAAAGCTGGTCGCTACAGGCTGATACCCCTTCAACTGATTGCGCTTGCGCACTAAGAGGTATGGGATTGCTAACACAATAGTCAAACCAACCATGAGCAACATCACGACAAAAGAGAAGTTGACTGTGGGGTTGGGCTCCGGCCGCCGTCCATACTTCTCAAAGATGAGTTTGTACTTATCCTCAATCTCTTCTGGGGTTAATAAAGGCCCCTGCTTCTGCACTGCTTCGTTCACTGCCGGTGGCTTATAAACCTTGCCATCTGCACATTTTATGGTTGCTGCTATTGGCACATATTCCTCATCTGACTTCCCTGTTCCGGATTTTAGGTCACCCCCCAAGTGCCAGTTCTTGACGAAGAGAGGTACTGGATGGTGCTCGATGTCACCACCATACAAGAGGATGTCTGCCTCGTTGGGTTTAGGGCCCTTTGAAATGTCCCAGTCTCCAAAGCCACGTGCATACCACAACACACGCTCTTCTCCTTTGGGGCTGTTCTGGCGGGAGTATGCTGGTCTGCCGTCATGGCACGAGTAGAGCTTATACACACCATCAATACCACCTTTGAGGAGGTCTGCTTGCTTGTCTATGCCCTCAATCTTGATGTCACAGGGAGCAGTACCATTTGCCAGTTTCACCTGGCCATCCTTGTCCACTGTGCAGTCTAGCACTGCGTCTATGTCATCATAATAGTCATAGTACTCGTCATAGTACTCCTCATAGCCAAAAGCGTCATCATCAGCGTAGTAGCCATACTCCTCATAGTACAGGTCTCCGTCGTCCCCATAGTAGCCATAATCGTCTAGGTAGTCGTAGTACATGTCGTCCCCGTACAGCCCATCATAGCCATAGTCATAACCATACTCATAGCTGCGTGCTGGGGCTGCTGCAAGCGCAAGGATAGCTAGGACTGCTAGACACAAAGGCCGCATCTGTTTACAAGCCCGAAGGCAACGGCACCGAGAGGTAGATGTCGGACTTCAACAATTGTTGTTTTTAGAAGTCAGATGCAAAGCATGACAGGAATGAGCCACATTCAGCAGAGGGGTTGCACAAACGCCGAGGAAGACGAAGGCTCTCAGCAACTGCCTTTGCCACAGCAACTGTCCGAATGCACCAAGAATATGGACATACTCTGGCGGGTGAAGCACTGAGTGCATGTGCAGAAGTGAGTTCAGCAACAGTTGTCACGTCTTTTGCTCATCCGAGTCGTTTACCCGAGGTGAAAGCTCTCAAAATGAGCATTCTATCAAGATATCATAATGTTGTAGAGTGCACGAACTTGATCGCTAAGTAAGCAACAGTTTGACGCGGTTGCTGGCTCTACTGCTCGGCGCGGTCAACTTCTCTTTCCGCCACTACAAATCAACATCGTTGCTCCATAAAACACTCGCAACTTATGCATATTGTATTTCATACGGCATGGGCTCGCACGTACTGCTCGCAGCACTGATGGGGAAATGCCGTGGTCGCCTGGTGCTGCTGCCACCCTCTTGTATGTGGAAAGTTACAACCAAGCACGAAGCAGACAACGTATAATATGGCAGCCAGTGATGCTGCATTGTGCAGGCTGTGCACCACTTCTCAAGTGCTTTTGCTGGCTACCTGTGTCACCACCCCAAGCCTGGCAATCAGATTAGCACGTAAACCAGATACTCTGAGTAAAAAAGGTTCCATATCCACCTGTAGAAGCTGGTAACCGCTTGCTGGGTGTATCCTGCGGCTGCCAGCTTCGTGGTTCTGAGAATGAGCACCAGTGCCAGAAGCGCATGAGCTCCCAGCATTACTGGAACATTGAAATACGAGCTGTACTTCAATGCGAACACTCCTGCCATGACGTAATTCAGCAGCAGCAATCCGACACCTGCAGCAGCGCAAGCAACAACTAGGTTGGGTCTGTCATGAGCAGAGATTGTGTGGCACAGTTGTGCAGCGCAAGCAATGGTATCTGTTGACAACGCAACCGTTGCAGTTGAACTGCACTTTCTGAAAGAAGCAGCTTTGTGAGTTTATGGCTCAAAGTACGGCCTGTCTTGACATCTGCAGCAATACCGCAATTGCTGTGTCCTCATCAACAGGCCACCTGCTGGCATTGCAGCCGCTGTTGTCCGCCAGAATGCATGCACATACATGACCAGCAGTAAGACTGTGCCTCTCATTCCTACCAAGCAAAGACACGTTCTTCACTCCTAAGCGTGTTGCAAAGGTACTGATATTATTTGCCTTGTCGCCCTCAATGTCCGGCAAATCCTTTGTGATAGCGATCACAGTGGCAAACATCGTCACAAAGCAAGTAATGAACCTGCCCAAGCAGCAGCAGCAGCAGCAGCAGCAGCAGCAGCAGCAGCAGCAGCAATGTGAGCAATGTGAGCAATCAGGAGTGTAACTGTTGAACTGTCAGCAATCCTCTGCAAAGTACCAACAGACTACGGCTATTTCTGACTTCCTGCAAACATCAGTGGAGATCGCTGTAGTGCATGAGCGTCACAATGCGCTGAGCAGCCTCAAAATCACACAATATACAGTACAGAGATGATGTAAACTCTTAACAATGCGAGCCCAGCCCGCATGTACATGAACTGCTATCCTGCAATCAAGCATGTGTCTGTTGTGATTCCTGCTGCCCCTGTTGCTTGGCCAGCCACACAGCACCTGCCGCTGTTGCGCTGCAGGGCTGTACACTTGAGATACACCTCTGTATTGCCTCTGCTAAAAAAAAAAATCAGCTGTATATAACTTGTTTCAAGTACATACTCATTGCATGCCACAAAAAAGGCACTGCTTGGCCACAGTGGTTACTTTTTAGTGCCATCATAAGCCTGAGCCCAAGGCTGCCACACTTACAAGATTGCTGGGCTCCACTCAAACGGCAACTGCAGTGCTGCACGAGTTGCATGGTACACCCCAAAGTTCAACAGGAATCCTCTCACTGTGGCGATGATCAGGAATGCTGGAACTGCAAACCGCTTCAGTCGCAGGGGTGGTACGCTATACACTGTGCCCAGAAGCAGCCCGAAGCCATAGAGCCCTGTTATCAAGTTGCCAAAGTTTGTTGCTACGATGCCGAGGCCAGCTGCTGCGAGGGCCAGGACCAGTACCCATGCCGTGCCAGGGGACAGGTCACCTGCAGGTGCAGCACAGGATCAGAGCAGTGCAGGAGCTGCCTGCTGAGAAACAGTTGAGGCAGATGCCGAGCAGTAAGAGGTAAACAGTGCACTCAATGAGCTACAGTTACAGCTGGCTTGCAAGAGTGAGCGTAATTGCTATGCTTGCTGAAAGGACCACAGTGTGCTGGTGCAAATGCATGTACATCCCCCTTGTGGCTGCTTCACAAACACCTGAGATTGGACCATGAGGGACCTTGAGGGACATAAAACAGCCCCACCTTGCTTGTGGTCTTGTGCTTACCTGCTGCAACTGGCAAGAATGGCTTGTTCACGGCATCAATATCCACGTCATATATCTGATTGATACCCACGATGTAGCCATTGCCACACAGCAGCGCTACCAAACCCATCAGCGCCCTTGGTAGCAAGCCCCAGTCAATTGCCTCCATGTTATTGAGTAACACCTTGGTCACAACTGCTGATGTACCAAGGATAGTGCCTCGAATTGTGTGCGGGCGTAGAAACCGCCAGAATGCTGATAAGAAGGAGCCTTGGCTGCCGTCTCCTGACCACCCATCAGGCCCTGAGTAAGTTGAGGATGATGCTGCCTGAGTGGATACTAAACGCTCAGGCTGCTGCGGCTCATGCTGTTGTAGCTGCTGTGGAGGTTGCTGCAGATGGTGCTGTTGTTGTACCTGCAGGTGCAGTATCGTGCACAGCAGCTGAGGTATGACTGTGTCATGACCAGCCCCCCTTCATCGGCAGCAGCAGAAGGGGTTGCCTTGCAAAAAACCTCACAGCAGCTGCCCTGCTCAACAGCACATAGCTACATTTTCATCATGTTAGGACAATGTTTTGCATAATGTTTGCTATGCGACCACTTGCACGCACCTTGCCATGCAGGCCTGGCAACAAGCGAGGCCACTGACTGGTGCGAGAGGGCTGGAAAGCGTGAGAGCACAACCATCGAGAGCTGCGCAGCATATTTTGGGAAAGTCAGATATTTCGCAGCCTTCGCTGATGGGCACTGTGGTTGCCTAAAGCGATGCTAATCCCACCTTTTGTGGCGCCCCAGTGACTGCTGCACCTGGTTCTGTCCAGGGGACATCATGCTGCGTATGTAAACACAACCTAATGTCTGAGACGCCAATGAGCTCCAATCAGCACACACAAGGGGTGAAGGATGGCAGGTGCACTACACGAGATTGGACAGGAACACTGCGACCTGCTCCGGATCACGCAGACAGGTGTATCAGAGTAACCAAAATAAAGTTGAAGTTTGTCCGTGTGAATGCGAAACGGCGTGTCGTGGAGTGTTGCCGGGACCTTTGACTGGTTGGCGAGGCACTGCCTCCGCAACCCCAAACATACGATCTTCGCTTGTTTAAAAGGTTTGAAGATCCATCTGGCACGTAAGTCCACATCGCAGATCGCTTAATTTTATTGGGTGTTGACAGGAGAGCATCTCAAACAGCGGCCAGACTTGAGAGGGGATCTCCTATGCCTTGTGCTTCTATGAGCAGTGATGTATGAGGGTGATTGCCAGGCCATGTAAACAGGCAGCAGCATGCCTTTTGACGTTGGTCAGGAGGCCAGCAAGACGTTGCTGAAAAAGGGACTGTACTTGAACAGTCAGGTGAGCAGAGCTGACCATCCGAACAGTACAACGCCAGAATGCATGCTTCTTCGTCATCTTCTGAAGCAGGTGGCGTAACAATGGCGGCTGTGCAGCTGTGCAGCGCATCTGAACAGTAGTCACATGTGTGCAGAAGCAGGATGCTGGTAATGCTAAGCCAAAGCCCGCAACAGCTGGGCCAGCAGCTGCAGAAGGTAACTCGGCTGCCCGGGCAGGGCCTTCGCCTGGGTCCTCTCCTTCAACAGGAGCTCTCCGTGTTGCACAGCCAACTTTGGGGTGCAGACTTCCAAGTGGTGAGCCCTTTCTACAAACAGGGAAGGCAGGTTTATGTGCTTCGACTTTGTTTTGCTGCAAGACACCGTGCACAGTCTGAACAGACATGTTGTGGCTCATCCTGCCACGACAGTTACAGCTGCACAGAGAATGCAAGGTGCAGCAAGTGCAGTGCGACAAGTCAACAACAGAAACTTGTGGCGGTTGTCCACCTCTAGGTGGACCTAACAATGCTCAGTGTCACATGGCAGTCGTTTATCTGTGTCGAGGAGTAAATGCTGCCTTTGCCTCATGCCAGTAGAGCGTCCTGATTCGCCTGCAGGAAATGAAGTGCTGAACCGCTTGCCAGGGCCTGGAACGATCAAAGCAGTGAGTACACAATGAACAGAATCCAGAACCGCACAGCAGCTGGTCACGCACAGCGGTTAGCAGATCATCAAGACAATCGTTGAGAAAGTACAACACCCATCCTGCCCAAGTGATGCACTAAATAATCGGCAACAAAGTGGCATTGCAATGCGTGCATTGTGCAGACGCGGTTTGCAGGAAAATATGTACACGGTGCTGACAGACACCCATGCTGGCCATGGTAATGCTGCATGCTGTTGTCCCATGTTTCTGTAGGCGTTACCTGAATCAGGTTCATCTGGTGTGCTGGCGCAAACACGCCTCACAACACATGCCGCTCCACAGCAGCATTGCCAGCAGCAACAGAAATTGCAGCCAGCTGGATGGCCGCCAGTGATGCAACAACAGCAGCAAAACAGGTATACTGCACATAAGCAGCTGAGAATATGCAGACACCTTGTATGGGGCAGTGCATGTGGCTGACACGGGTGCAACAGCACGCCTCATGTGGTGTATGCACAAGGGGTCCAGAAACCTGAGGCTAGACACCATCTGGCCCTGTTTCCCGGCTAACCCATAGGTTTACTGCGGGAATTTGGAGATTAAGAGCCACAAATGCTGGCATCCTAATCACTTCTGCATTGTCTGCAGGGAGTTGAGCAGCAGGGACAGATTACAGCTGCCCAGCATATCAGTTGCCGACCCAGGAGCCAGCAGCAGCATCAGTGCCGCCGAAGACAGCAAAGGCCGCCTGGCATTGCTTGGGAGACAGCAGCCCTTGCAGGCACAGCCTCTTCAGCAGGTTGATCGCAGATCAAAACAGCAGCAGCAGCAGCCACCAGTCTCAAAGCTGCCTGTCCTTACGGCTGCAAGCAGAGGCAGCAACAGCAACAGTCATGTGCTCTTGAAGCCACTACAGCGACCAATGCAGCAGCAGCAGCAGCAACAGCAGCAGTGTGTAAAGAGTCAGACAGATGGCGATGAGATCAAGCAGCGGACAGGAGTATGGACTAATCTGCTGCTTTGCATGTTGAAAAATCCTGAGGCGCAAGAGTTTGTGTATATGAAGTATGCACAACCAGGCAGAGTGCCGCTGAACCCTTATGACTTGCAGGTGTGTAGCAGCCGGCCCCTCAAGACTAGCAGCAGTTGCCCATGTGGACAATGAACAGTGTCCTGCAAGAAGGTATCTCCAGCCCTAGCACAGAATAAGGTCGTAACACCTGGCTTCCTGCTCTAAGCTGCCATGGTGTCTATGCTGTAGGTGTGCAGTCATGCGGATGCCTGCAAGCTGCCCTGTCATTTCACAATGAGTCCAGCAGGAGTCACCAGCTACTTCTTGGATGGCAGTCCAGCAGACTTCACAACACTGGAAGACTTCCAGCGAGAGTTCCTGCAGCACCAGCAGCTGTCAAGGTTGCGGCTGTTCAAAGAGTTTGTGTGAGTAGATGTGGGCTTGAGTATTTCATGGGGATTGAGCTCAGGAGCCTGCTTCAAACCTGATGGGCAGCACTGCTTTAATGGCATGCAGGTTGGCATGCAGTTGCAAAACCTGGTTTGGGGAATGATTGCTGGAATACCCACACAACCACCACTGCATGTTGTGTCCTTTGATTCAGGCGCTGGAAGCCTCTCAGCATCTGGCGCAAGGCGGTCCGCCTCAACAAGACCAACAACAGCATAGAGCGACTCCAGAAGGGGTTGTACGGGCTGCAACCTGTGCTGCGACAGGCCTTGAGGACTGTCAGGTTTGCCCTGCATCTGCACTACCGCACAGCACTCACATGCTTTGATCAGCATCCTCAAATTCGAGTATCAAGCATGGCACTCCACATTTTGGAAACATTGCAATGCCTAGCTGCAGGCAGCATGGTAGCATCTTGAGTCAGTGTCATACCAGATTATGCAGTGGCAGTGCATGAAGAGCCACAACTTAAGCCCGTCATCACATGCCATGTACCCTGCTTGCTGCACATCCAGGGATGCATGCTTGGAGGTTGAAAGCCAGCAGCTGAGTTGTCTGAAACTCAGGCAGCCTCTCACTTTGCAAGCCTTTGAAGGGGAGCATGCTGCACGGCTCGCAGAGGCCGGGCAGTGCTTGCAGGCTGTTGTTGCCAAGGTCGTAAGTACAGCTAAAGCAGCTTGTGAGGAGTGTCTTGCAGCTCTGGAACAGGAGTTGATGGGGGCTTCAGCTGCAGGGAAGCCAGTGGCTACAGCAAGGTACTGTAACCAGCTTAATTGCACAGCAGTCATGGCTCCAGATTGATACAGATAATGCTGTCAGGAATGGCCTTTCAGGCTGATCGCACTCAATAGTCAGCAGGCAGGTGTGTGGTTTGAAAGGTTTCCTGTTTGCTACAGCGGCCGTGGATGGCCAGGTCTGTAGGTCAGCATACTTTTCAACAGATCGTCACTGGGGAAGGGGCAGACCTTGGGCCTGCGAAGTATTTTTTTGATTGATAGAGACCGATAAAGATCCATATCCAATGGTGCAAACATCCGGGCCTGTTTCTGCCTGCAGGAGAACATCCGCTACCAGTGAGCTTGGTGAAAAAGCTCTTGCTGCAGCGCCACCACGCCGTGGTGTGGCGGGTGCAGCAGCAGTGGAGCCAGTGCAGCTGTATTCTGACTCCTATGCTTTGCAAGCAGCCAGGAGGACAGAGAAGAGGCGCCTTACCGGCTTCATCCGGCTGTTGGAATACATGGTGGCTGATTCTGTGCACAGTATGGTAGAGGCCTCTCTACAGCACATGCTGCACAATATCAAGGGTTGTGTGGTGCGGCAGCGGGGAACGATAGACTATATTGACACTGAAGATGAGCCACAGGTATGGTATTCTGGATGATCAACTGTATCTGGCTGCTTCTATAGCATGTAGTGTAACGTAGAGCACACCACCAGCACAGATCTTTGACTGCTGAAGCTTGACCAACTTGCGGGTGTTACGTAATGCCTGCAATGCCTTTCTTTGGTAAAGGACAGCTTTCAGGGCTTCTGGCAGATGGGACAAAGCCCACTTGACACTGATGCATCTCACACACACGTACTCGCTGCAGGCAGCAGTTCTTCTGTCAACAGCTAGCACACCAGTGCAAGCAAGCTGCGGAATGTCCGATATAACAGTCCTGCAATTGGATGTATTGCTTGACCAGCAGCAAGACAGGTTGCTGCTGCAGCCTCCTGCTCAGGACTTTCTGGAAGGCTTGGCCGCTTGGCTGCGTGGCCTAGCAGCAATGGCAAGGGATGTGCCTCAGATGTTGCAGCATCTACACTTGCAGGTAACAGCCTTGAATACACTGGCCCCGTGTACGAGCAGATGAGCCTTTAATGGCATCAGTCGGCTCCTTATGGGTGGTTACCATTGAGGTTTTCTGTGGTAGTTGTTGGAGGAATGGTAGTAGTAGAAGAGTAAATGTATGAGGGTGTCTGCCAGCCTTAAGTCATGGTGAACATTGGGTTCTTGTTACTGTTGGCCTCAGATGCAGACTGGGCTGTTGTGATCATCCGCTCAATTACTGTCAAACATCATATCCCCCGCAGCAGCTGTGACTCGTCAGCTTCACCCCTTGTCCTCCATCAGGTCAGGAGCTTCAGTTTGGGTCCTTCTCATCCGGCTACAACTTCTTAGCATGGTTTACTTCAGGGCCTGTGGCTTCATTCTTTGCTTTGTAACAACAAATTGGGTGCCCAAATTGGGTGAATTGGCAACTCATTTGATATTTGTTGATATCCTCTGCCTCACAGCCCTTCATAGAGGTCCCTCCAGAACCGCAGCACCCCAATCCTGAAGGTCTCTTGCCCCTCATGCTTGGAGAAGACTATGAGTGCCTCTCAGAGGCCTTGGACTCCTCCTTACAGCAGTCCCTAACAGCCGCGGAGCACTGTGCAGGAGGATTCGATGTGTTCAGGGACATGGTGGTTGGCAACCGGCAGTTCAGCTCTGAGGGCATACAGCAAGCTGTGCAGGAAGGGGAACTGGGCTTGGAGCGTCTGCGGGAGCTGCTGGTGGCATACCAGCAGCAACTGTTGGATGTGGAGCATATTCCTGCCATCATGTGGGTTCCTGTTACAACACAATGTTAGAACACATCATCGGATGGCCTCATGCTCTGCTACTGTGATGAAACAGCCCCACGTAACAGCCAGAACCTCCTTCGACTGCAGGTTCCTACTTCTTCCAAAACCAGTGTGCCGATGCTGCCCCATCCTGCAGGTCAGTTGGGGTGCTGAAGCTGGGGCTTGGTGAGCTAAAAACAGCTTTGCTACCCTCCCCTCAGCGTTGTCTGTCAGAACTCCACACCCTCTTGCCCCAGCTAGCTGCAGCAGCCTACAGCCAATTCATAAACTGTGTCAGTGACTACAGAAAAAGGTTGGGCCAGCAGCCAGCAAGCCCTGAAGAGTTTGTGGCTCATATGCAGCTCACTGCTGAAATTGAGGCGCAACGGCCAATCATGGACAAGCAGTTTGACTCTGTGAGCACCTGAAGTACAGTGTTGTACCTCGATTGGGGCTCTATGAGTGTGCACATGCGCCTTAATGCGCTGCAGCTATGTGTCTTTGCCCTGTGGCATTTGGTATCGGGCTGCTGGCGCCTCTTTGTGGGTCAGATGCCCATAATATGTTGGTTGCAGATGCAAGCAATATACCTTTAGAACCACCTGCTGCCTGCTGGGTGCATCACGCTGAGCCTTTCTGCATGCATCCACACATTCCCTCCTGCTCTGTTGACCCAGGTGATCGCCTACTATGATTTGATGGAGGAGTTTGGTGTGGCAGCACCGAAGGAGGACATAACAGCTGCTCGCTGCATGGATGTGGAGTATGGAGCCCTCAGAGATGCAGCATGGGCAGCAGAGTCGGCCAAAGATAGGCAAGCGCAGGTGAGGCTCCAACTTTCTGGGGTTGAAAGGTTGAGCTGCTCATCTCAGCCAATTTTCAAACAACTGCAAGCAACCGAGTGATGGCCCATGATGGGTGATCAATTGTCAAGGGCATATTGTTGTGTAGGCAGCTCTGGCTGACAGTCTGAGCAACTGCCATCACTGATGGTCCATTACATAGGAACAACCATCAAGACACAAGCAACATGATCACATCACTCTTTGTAACGATGTGCTGCCTGAAAGTGATCTAGCTTGCTCAAACAGTCCGATGAAATTATGTGACATATCAAAAGCTGTAGATGCATGCATTCATTGCCTGGCATGGCCTGCAAGAGATGCTGTGCGTGGCTGCAGATCTTCTTGCAGCTGCTGGAACAGCGCACAATTGAACTGGCCCAGGATGTGGCTAGAGTGCGCTTGGTGGAGCAGCAAGATATGTTCCTTACTGAAAACCAGGGTGAGCCCTTTTCCAAAGAGCAGACACGCCAAGATGCATGACCCCTGATTCTTCCAACTTATTGTATGCATAGCGACACCTGTCATATGGATATTAATATGCATGCGGTAGGCTAGCATAAGTCAGCCATGTCTTGCAGCAGTGCCTTTGACAGAAGCCACAATCCACCTGATGCTGTCCCAAGCCTTGACAGCGCTTTGGAGGTGTTCACAAGGCTTGGCTGTCCATTGCCGCATGTCCTGCAGACCTAGAACACATCATTGCAGCAACTGCTGAGCTCATGGTGCAAGTGAAAGCTCAGCAAGCCACAGCAGAGCACATCAGCAACATGTCTGTTCAGTGTGGTGGAAGTCCAGTGGTCCTTGGCGAGCTAGAGGCCCTGTCGAATGATGTTGAGCTGAAGCATCTGCTGTGGACTGTGCAGCAGGAGTGGTCAGTTGCAACCAGCAAATGGTCAACTGATCACTTCCTTGAGCTGGATGTCTTGCAGATGCAGGATCAGGTATTCTAATTACTTGATTGGATTGGATGCTACACAGTTTGGATCTGCAACTAGCGTGGTGCCATCTTTGGCCCCGCTCTTGCGCTGCTGAGACTGCGGTCTGAATGAATGATTAACATTATTGGCCGTTGTGTGAATGTCCTTCTGCAGTGTTTCAGTGGCCCTGATCTACACTTCCATCATGTGGGCTGAGCACAGTCGACTCCACTGCCCTTGCCCATATTGTACACCCTTCACTCTAATAAAGCTATGATTAACAGTAAATTAAGTAATCCCAGGTCATGCTTCTGCCCTGACAACTTGCACATTCAGGTTGATAGACTGGCCCGCCAAACGCTTCGACTGGAGCGGGGCTTACCACCCAACAATTTGGTGCCCAAACTGCGTGACAGCGTCTCACAGTGGCAGGTGAGGTACCCTATGTCACAGACTGCATCCTCAAAAACCATGGCAGTTAACTGCAAAGGCATTGGCCGTGCATTGCACACAGCAGCATGTAGCAACAACTGCACTGCATTTGCTGCTTCACATGCATAGGTTAACTTCTGAATGGTGTGCAGTTTTCCTCCCATTATTAATTCGGTACCTGATGCTATATCAATGTTACACTCATGGCCATGCAGTCACTAGTAGTATAAGTAGTAGCGACTACAGTTTCTGGCTGAGCGGCCCTTGGGATGGCTATGCAGTCACTGAATATTACCTAAGTGCCTTTTGTAGGAGATTCTGGGCCCTGTGTCTCATCTCAGGAACCCTCAGTTCCGTGAGCGCCACTGGAATGCAATTGCAGACCTGCTGGGCAAGCAGGTGGACCGCACGCCAGAGGTCGCTACTAGCATCAACACATTGCTGGATATGCAGGTGAATCCACTTGGGGAGCACAGGGCAGATACCTGTTCATTGCCTTTGACACTTTCAAAGTGTATGGAGTACGTAGTACTTGTTTCCTTATGAGGGAGTCCGCACCAAGGATGGCTACATCATGTATGGCCATGCGGCAAACAGATTCTTTCAGCTGCATGCAGTTGAAACTGGTTCTTCAGAAAGCACCCAACTCCTGAGCCCTGGTTGGGCGCCCTCATCAAGCAGCTCCATGCAGGTTCATCGTATTTTACATAGTCGCCGATCTGGTACCTCAAAATAAGTCCCATATCAGTTGATTGTGAAATTGTACTCGGCAAATATTCTGGTGTCTGTGTGCCTGCAGATTCTGCACCACAAGGAGCAGATAGCAGAGATTAGCAATGAAGCTACACAAGAAGCTTCTTTGGAAGCATTGCTGGCCCAAGTAGCGGAAAAGTAAGGGGACATTGCTGATGGCATTATGCTGGGCCTTGGCATCAGCTGCAACCACCACCTGTTGTCTGTTTCTGCTGGCGTTCTTATTGCCAGACTGATATTCAATTAATTCAGACTGTGAAAAGCGTCTCTGCTGAGTGCTGACTGGCATGAGATGCTGGCCGCCTTGTGGCTAAAGACACACCTGCTGCATATATATTGTGATTTGGTATCTTGTGATCTGGCCTGTTGCATTGCATAGCAGCCAGCAACAATGGTCAGGAGTCTTGCACATTGTCTTCCCTATTTCCAGATGGCGTGGTGTCGAGTTTGAAGTGAAGCACTTCAAGGATTTGAAGGATGTCTACATACTGGGCGAAGTAGATGATGTCCTGCAAGTGAGTCAACTGTTCCAGGGGTCGCCAGCAGTATGCTTTTTGACAAGTTGGACCGATCAACACTGACAACCAGCGATGAGGACATAGTACTATTCAGCCTGCAGAGTTTGCAGCTTGCATGCAGTGATCCAAAGATCAGCCACAGTGTAGCGCTGCTGTGTTGCACCACAACAGCAAATGTACGTGATGGCAAGGCTACATGTACACTGCAATGCAATAGCTACTATACAGGCTGGGGACTGCTCGTCCTGCAGGTGCTTGAAGACAGCAAGATCACCATGAGCATGATTCAGGCATCCAGATATGTAGGAGGCATCAAGTAAGTACAATTGGGCTGATGGTGCTGTGCTCCTGAGGTTGCTGCCATCACAGGGCTACCTATTCCTTGCAGCTGATTGTCTGCATTATGGAGTGCAACAAACCAACTGGTGAAAACACTTGGTGGACTTGCAGCCGTATTGATTCTATTAGCTACCCACCATTGTCCAAAGTCCTTGCCTGTTTGGAACAAGCTGGGTGTGAGTGACTGTTGAATCCACAGCAGTTAACACTACAATACTGTTGTAACTGCACCCACAGGTCTGAGGTTGACAGGTTTGACAAACAGCTTCGCCTGTTTTCGGAGACCCTTGATGCCTGGCTCCTGGTCCAAAAGGGCTGGCTTGCCCTGGAGTCTGTTTTTGCCGCACCAGACATCCAAAGACAAGTCCCGGTGGAAGCCGCCGCCTTTGCTCACGTGGACAAGGCGTACAAGGACATCATGCGCAGGGTGCATGACCGTCCAAATGCACTGCAGGTGAGCTCGGGCGCGTTGTGTGCAGGCATCATCAGGTGGCTGTCTTACCTGAGCCTCTGGCCCCCTTGCCGCTTGATAATCTGGCGATTTCTTACCAGTGCAACTTGCCGGCAAGAGCCATGTTGCTTGCAGTATGCAGAATGGTCACCAAAGTTGCTGTACAGCTGGAATTGCTGATGCTATGATCAATATGAAGCAGCAGAGGAGGGCAGCCACAGGGTACATGCCCCGTCCATCCCTTATGAATACGTCCTTTGTGTAGTGTGGCACCACCCCCAGCTGGCTTGAGGTTTTGATAAAGTGTTGTGAGACGTTGGAGGCTGTGCAGAAGGGCTTGGAGGACTATTTGGAAACAAAGAGAGTGGCATTCCCAAGGTGAGTAATCATGCAGATAGAGGATAAATACAGGACAAATAGAGGACATATTAGTCCTGCAAAATTGTTGGTACTATATTTGGCACTGCCTACCAACAGAGGATGTAACCTGCAGGAAGCGGCCATTAGAATTCCTTGTTGGCTACATATGATGCTTGCAACTGCTTAATCTGCTGTGGTGAAGTGGATTGAAGCCTTCAATCCACTCAACCACAGCAGATCCAGCGGTTGCTGGTACATTGCTGCATGTGTACGCTAGACTCTGACTTTGAAACCTGCTGCTGCTGCTGGGTGCTACCGTGATCTGAGAGTACTATTGGTGATGCAGCAGCTGTACAGCATCTGCACTTGACAGAAACCTTCAAAGCAAATACAGCTGAGTTGTTTCTGAAACCTGTGACTGTACAGGCTTTATTTCTTGTCAAATGAGGAGCTGTTGGATATATTAAGACAAGCCAAAGTTCCCCAAGCAGTACAGCTACACTTGCCCAAGTGCTTTGATGGTATCTTCAGCCTTGAATTTGGTCATAGTGGTGGCGAAGCGGCTGCAACAGCCAATGACATTCTGGCCATGGTGTCTATTGAGGGGGAGAAAGTGGCCTTCAGCAGGACACTCAAGGTTGGTGCCCCTTCTAGTGAAATCCACTTCTGCTTGCTACGGTAAACACCTTCCTTCAGGGTGCTCCTCTTGGGCCAGATTGTATGGTATGGTATGCTATGGTATGAACAACAATAGCACTGCACAGTTCTGGAGTTTATTGCCTGCATTCACTTGCTTGCCACCCGCGTAGGCCACCAAATGATTTGGGAGTAAACACTCATACATATGTGTATCGCATGCCACAGCTGGTGCTGGTGAGAACACTCCTGAGTCTCTTGAATTTCTGAAAGCATGATCTGTTGATGGATATTCTCAACTTGGACAATGGCTAGCGACAGCAAAATTTATGGAGCCCACTCAGTGCCTCACCTCATTTTTAATAACTTCATATACTTTCTAAACTGCATCCTTGTAGGCTCGTGGATTGGTTGAAAGCTGGCTGAGCAGTGTTGAGTCCAACATGAGGCTCACATTGAAAGCCCTGGCCAAGAAGGCTTTCAAGGACTATACAGCCAGCAGGAGGCCTGGCTGGGTACTAGATCAGCCGGCTCAACTGGCAATACTGGTATCAAAGATATACTGGTGCCTGGTGAGCTATTGCTCTTCACTTTCAGACTTCTTGAGGTCCAAACTGTAGAGGTCTAAAGCCTGTTGGCGACTGCAGCTGCCAGGGCAAATCTTCCACAGGTTTATGCTGTAACTTCACTGTAACTGTGTAAGCTGGCAGCCTACATCACCGACTAGCAGGCAGGCTGCTTGGTACCCTGTTTGTGACTGGCCTAGATGGAGATACATGCTGCGCATGCACCTGCTGTTATTGCGCTTGTTCCTGTCCTGCAGGAAGTTGAGGCTTGCCTCAATCAGCTTGATGCCAACAGCCAGTTGCAGCAGCTGCATGTGCGCTGTGTATTGCAACTTGAAGAGCTGACTGAACTTGTCAGGGGAAGGCTCAGCGACTTGCAGCGAAAGGTATCTAATGCCGCCTGGCTTCAGTACTGTAGCTTGCATGGCATGCACACTCACTGCACATCAGCAACAGCATGCATCATACAGTGCTTGCAGTAAATCGATACAGTGCTTGCAGCATGACCTGCTGGCAGCTTGCAGGACGATCTTGTAAGCAGTAAATGCTGTTGCTTGATCTTGTGCAACCGCTAATAGCTTTGTTTGCCGTGTCCTCCATATTTTGTATGTGAAGTCCGTCGTTGCTCTCATCACTACTGATGTCCACAATCGGGACATCGTAAGCAGCCTAGTCGAACAGGGTACATCTGCTGTCAGTGACTTCAGCTGGCAGATGCAGCTGCGGTTTGAGTATGATGCTGACACAGACAGCATCATGGCAAGACAAGTCAATGCCAGGTAGGCGCCTCAACGTCTGACAGGCCATTTCACAACAGCACAACAATGGGCGCTGTTCGTTTGGCTGAAGCATGATGGCTCACTGCTGTGTTCTGGCCTTTGTGGTTAAGATTCTTCGTTGCAAGGTAGCCTGAGCTGGACCTATCAGCACTGCAATGGTCAGTGCTATCATACTGAAAATGACACATCACTCAAAACCTCTGTGATGCGCAGGTTTGACTATGCCTTTGAGTACCTGGGTGCGCAGTCACGCCTGGTTATTACACCCATGACAGACCGGTGTTACATGACGCTGACCGGGGCCTTGGCACTCAAACTGGGAGGGGCACCTTCAGGGCCGGCAGGTAGGCAGGCCTTTTGTGCATGCTGTATTCTTGCTCCATGTGCAAGGTTGGGCCAGGGGCAGATGGCACGGTTGCTGTAGCAAAATGGGGGATTTCCAACATGCTGCATGCTGAACAGCCAGTCAGTATCATGCTCAACCCGCGCAAAGCAAATTTGCAAATTTGTTCTGACACAGGCGGCATACCTCATGTTATGGCATGCACATGCAGGAACTGGCAAGACAGAAACAGTGAAGGACCTTGGCAAGGCACTGGGTGTGCAATGTGTGGTGTTCAACTGTGGGGAGAGCTTGGACTATAAGGTATGCCGGTAAACCCCGTTAGAATGTTATAACTAGTTCATGTTAGACCCCGCCCGGGATGGAAACCAAGTACCAGGTTTGCACAAATGGTAGCTCCCCAAAGCCAGTACACTGCTTGAACTGGTCAACTGCATCAGATGACGGTGATGAGTCATTCTGCAATTAGCTTTGATTGAATGCCAACCCACATAGTCCTACCTTCTGCCCTTGAGTACTGCACCATTCTGCAGCAAAGAGCCCATCTGCCGACAGTTACAATGGGGGCCTGATCTAAGACAGTTACAGCATCCACACGTGAGCTTGCATCCCACTCATAAGAAAAAGCTGAGAAGATATGTTGTTGTCTGGCCTGCAGTTCATGGCAAAGTTCTTTCGCGGTCTGGCTCAGTGTGGTGCCTGGGCATGCTTCGACGAGTTCAACCGCATCAATCTGGAAGTGCTCAGTGTTGTGGCGCAGCAGCTGCTAGCTCTGCAAGCAGCGCTTCGTGCTGGAGCAGAGCGTTTCTTTTTTGAAGGCAGGGATATGGCGCTGATGCCTACTGTGGGAGTGTTTATCACAATGAACCCTGGTTACGCTGGCAGAACAGAGCTGCCCGATAACCTCAAGGTGTGCTGCTGAATAAACCCGGCAATGTAATCATTTTCAGTAGACAGGTTTTCTTGTAAGTGATCCAGACAGGGACAGCACACACAGCCAGTCAAATGGGTTGGACTGTGCGCTGAATTTAACTATGTGCTGAATACCAAAACTTAGGGACTCCTGATGCAAGGGTGTTGGTGGCAATGATAATTTGCAGGTGCTGTTCCGCCCAATGGCGATGATGATTCCAGATTACCAGCTGGTTGCCGAAGTCATGCTGTTCAGTGAAGGCTTTGACCAGGCAACATGGCTTGCAGTCAAAATGGTGCAGCTGTACAAGCTGGCCAGTGAACAGCTGTCACAACAGGTAGAACGATCAAAGTAGTATGTGCTGTGCCTTGCCATCCAATTCTCTGAAGTGAACTGAAATCTCATCACATTGAAGTACTGCTGACCTCTTTGGGTGCCCTCAAAATGCCAGTCACCTCAATTTGATCGGCAGCCCTGCTCACGTCATGTAAAGCAGTTGCAGCTGCCCATGATGGTTTGGCATCTGTGGAGTGTCTTCGCAGGACCATTATGATTTCGGCATGAGGGCGCTGAAAGCTGTGTTGGTGATGGCTGGTGCCCTGAAGCGCAGTAGCCCCAAGGTGCCAGAGGAGCTTGTGCTAATACGAGCCATGAGGGATGCTAACCTGCCCAAGCTCACATCTGAGGTATGGCTGACTCCCAAGGCCTAACATACCCCTGAACTGCACAGCAGTCATCTGCAATCAACAGAGAGACATAGTACACCTATTCTTCTAGGTTGGCAGCTAGAAGGTTAGGGCTCCGCGATGCACAAGTGTACTGACTGTACGCGCTTCTGCAGCTTGCTGGTGCTGTCCTGAGTTAGTAAACCATCCAACCCCAGTATATCCTTGCAGGACTGCCATAAATTAATGGTCATGCACAAGCCATCTTAGCACCACCTTGCCCATTCGCATGCTGCAGGATATCATTCTGTTTGAAGCCATCCTAACAGACCTATTCCCAAACACACAGCTTCCAGTGCCAGACCAACAGCAGCTTACAGCAGCACTTGCAGACTCCTGCAAAGCCCTGGGTCTGCAATTTGAAGATCAGTTTGTGGGCAAGGCTATGCAGCTGCATGACACTCTTGGAGTCAGATTTGGAGTGATGCTGGTGGGGCCTGCAGGTGAGCAGGAAACCTTCAGATGCCTGAGCTAATGCCTGTTGATTGCCGCCCACAGACAGGCGACAGCAGAGGCCGAGTGTTTGCACTGCTCACCTATATTCAATTACCACATGGCTTGTGCACAGAGGTTTTTGGAGTGTGTAAGCAGCGCATGAAATGCTTGTACCAGATGCATTGCAGGCACAGCATGTCATGTGAGTGCTACATGCGAAGTGGATCAGGGACACGCACGTTGCCATGCATGCAGCCAATTTGGTGCACCTATATACAATCGTCAGAACACAACTGTTGTGATTTGACTCCTTTTGGGTCCAGCAGAAAGTCTCTCTGCACATGATTGATTTGATTTCTGTACACTGCTCCCACACTGCTTCATCCCCATGACCCTTACAGGTGGTGGCAAGACCTCTTGCTACGAGGCCCTGCGCCTCGCACAGACTCAGGTTGTGCGTACAAACCATGCAGCCAACAGCATGGACGGCGCAAAGTTTTCAGATTCTGCAGCAGTCTCAGAAAGTGGCTTACCTGGTGATCAATGTTCTGAGCAGCAGAAGCCTCCCCAATTCAGCATACACGCCCACGTGGTTAACCCAAAGTCTGTCAGCCTCTCAGAATTGTACGGATCATACAGTTCCGTGACGCATGATTGGTCAGATGGCCTGGCATCTAGTCTTGTCAGAGCAGCTGTCATGAACCAGTCACAAGATATGCACTGGGTGGTGTTTGACGGGCCGGTAGATGCCGTGTGGGTGGAGAACATGAACACAGGTAAACAAGCAGACCAGTAGCAGTAACACTGCTGGCCTTTTATGCATTGGACAGCAGCCACACCGCTGGCATTTCATGCCTGACATTGTTTCTTAATTGTAAATTTGCATGCTGGACAGTGCTGTACGATAACGCTCATCGCCTCATAAGGATGTAAACACTGCAAACATGTGTTTGCTGCAATGTCACAGTGTTGGATGACAACCGCATGCTGTGCTTGCCCAATGGTGAGCGCATAAAGCTGGATGAGGGCCGTCTGAGGATGATGTTTGAGGTTGAGGACTTGCAGCATGCCTCGCCTGCAACAGTCAGCAGGTGAGTTGTGTGTGTGAGAGAGAGTGGCAGAGAGATTGAGGTGAGATGAGCCCCAAGGGCTTCAGAATATAGCAGCGGCAGTCAAAGCCACCTTGTGATGACCACTTGCTGATCCAGGACACCTCAGCAGTGTGCTTTCCTGGCAGTCCCATAAACAGTTACCCTGGCGCACTAGATCACCACCAGAAACTGTCTGTCAGTAGTGTCAAATAGGCCACATGCTTTACCGTATTCTTGCCCTTTCCTGGGTGCTTAGCTTTCCTATCAAAGACGCAATGGGGGAATGCACTGGTCACTGAATAAGCCACATACTTGACCAAGTCTTACACCTGAAAAGCTGGCATATGGTGTGCTAAATACAGGTGTGGCATGGTTTACATGCCATCTGATGTTGTTGGTTGGAGGCCCTTTGTGCTATCCTGGCTCAACCAGCTGCTAGCCAAGCAACATGCAACAAACTCTGCTTCATCAGTTGAGCAGCCTGCAGGCTTCGTGCAACAGCAACTCGCTCCAGAAGCCAGCCAGCTAAAGACTTCAAGCACATCAACCAACGGAGGTCCTGGAGGCCAGCAAAGCAGCACAACATCAGCTTCTGGCACGAGCAACAGCAGCCTTGCAGGGCAGAAGAGCACCATTGTATCGCAGGAAGAGCAGCAATATGTTGCTTTGGAATGCCCTGAGGAGTTGTATACAATCAGAGACTTTGTTTGGGGGCTATTTGACAAATTTATTGACCCTCTTCTGGACTGGGTAGTTGAAAGCCAGGCGACTGCACTTCCAGTGGTAGCTGTTGCCCAGCTCGCAGCTGTTACTACACTGTTTGAAACACAGGCAGCCAACCTCAGGTGAAACTTTTTTCTTAACCATTGCGGGCCTACTGAGCTGCTATTCGGTGCCTCCTGAACCAGCAGATATGCATCCTCTGTTGCTGCAATGGTGATGCCGAGAACCCATAACAGTTGAGACAACCAATGTTTCTTTGTAAACTGACAGCCCATTGCATTCTCCATTGTTGCAGGCTCTCAAACTGGCTGGACCCCGCCCTTAGTGAGCGCCAGAAGGTGCTGCTGCAGTACATGTTTGCATACGCTGCAATCTGGGGTATTGGAGGCAGCCTGGACAGCAGCTGTTGGGACAAGTGGGATAAAGTGGTCAGGGCACAGTTCAGTGGCACAGCAAATCACCCTGCAGGATCAGGCACTGTGTTTGACTTCTTCTTGGATGTGTCACAAGATGGGTGAGCAGTTGGGGCAGTTGAGCCCGTGAGCCTTTGCAAAGTGATTGCATTGATGAGGAGCCCAGTGAGGACATGCCCAGCTCTAGTTGTCCTATCCAACAACCACCTCCCTGATCATGCAGGCAGTAGCTGTAAATATCAAGTTATCCTACATACCTGTGCGCTTTAGAGAGTGTGTGTGTATGTGTGTAGGCGGGGGCAAAGCTGCCTTCCTGAAGAAGGGGTTTGTCATGCAGTTTTTGCAATGAACACCAGACCTAACAAGAAACTGCTCATGTGTGCACTGCTCACCACATTGCCCTTTCATGGTCTACAGATCATCAGTGTCCTTCTCTTCCTGGGAGTCTCGTGTTCCTGCCTTTACCTTCAACCCTACTCAGCCCTCTTACGCGATCATGGTGCCAACCATTGACACATGCCGGTTTGGAACAATCCTGCAAACCTGCTTAACAGCTGGAAAGCCTGTGCTGCTGGTCGGAGGTACTGGGGTAGGCAAGAGTGCTCTGGTTAAGGTGAGTTGATGTTTCCTTCAGAGGCTGGGAATGATTTGGCACAACAGCAGTGCACCTATAACAGCTTGCCAGTGGTTCTTTGCAGGCTGATGATCACTACAATGACTGACATGGTTGCTGATATTCTGTGGCATTAAAGACTCTTGGTCAGCCTTTAACGGTATCAGAATTGGCGTTCTTGACTTGCCAATGATTAGCTCAACCCCAAGCCGCAACATGTGTTGTACCAGGACCAAGCATTGAAGCTTTTCAATACCATGGCCGGCAAACTAGAGCACGTGGTGCTCAACTGCTCAGCAAGAACAGGCAGCAGGGAGGCTCAGGAAGTGTTGGAGGCCAATTTAGTGAAACGCGGCAGCAAGTTGGGGCCGCCTGCCGGTCATCAGCTCCTGCTGTTTGTGGATGACATAAATCTGCCAGAGAGACAGCAGTATGGCGCACAGCCGCCGCTGGAGATGTTGAGATTGCTGCTGGACCGCCGGGGGTTGTATGAGCGGTAGGCTGCTGGCGTTGGCGGACGCTGCTACCTATAATGCTATGCTCAGGCCTGGTACTGCTGACCTGCAGCTGCAGTGACTTCTTTCTGGCTCCTTGGGTTGAACAGCGCAAACATGCTGAGCAGCAGTGCACACTGGCAGCTGCATGAGAATCTGCAATGCAATCTGCGAAATGCATGCATATAACATTTGCAGGAAGTCCCTGGCGTGGAAGGAAGTGATTGACACCACCCTGGTTGCTGCTTGTGGGCCCCCTGGTGGGGGCCGACAGGACATGAGCAGACGACTCACACGGCACATGCTGACGCTAGCCTTGCCGGCTGCTAGTGAACAGGTCATGAAGAGCATATGCCAGGCGGTCCTTGGAGGGTTCCTGGATGTTCATTTCACGCCAGGTGAGGATGACAGCTGGTTTCTGGGCTATTGGCTGTTCAAGCCCTGCGGCAATGGACGGACACTGTAAATGCCGGTGTACTTTTTCTGAGTGGTGCAGCAGGGGGATCTTTGCTGCCAGCTAGCAGCATGGATTCCTCATTGCCGATTGACTCGGCCATCTATGCCATGCAGCTTATGTGTTGCAGTGTTGCTTAGATGCCGCGGAGCTATGATGTGAAATCATGTCAGCAAGCTTTCAGCAAGCATACTTGAACATGTGTTCACCTGGCCAACATGCCACTCAGAGTCTATCCACCTGATCTCCTGCCTGCCTGCCTGCCTGCCTGCCTGCCTGTCTGTCTGTCTGTCTGTATGTCTGTCTGTCTGTCTGTCTGTCTGTCTGTCTGCCTGTCTGTATGTCTGTATGTATGTCTGTCCGTCTGTCTGTCCGTCCATCCGTCCGTCCGTCCGTCCGTCCGTCTGCCTGCCTGCCTGCCTGCCTGCCTGTTTGCCTGCCTGCCTGCCTGCCTGCCTGACTGCCTGCCTGCCTGCCTGTCTGTGACTTCTTTGTCCTCGTAGACGTCCGCAGCCGCCTACTGCGGCCATTAGTGGAAAGCTGTGTGGAGGTATACTCAGCTGCAAGTGCATCACTGCTGCCGACACCCTCAAAGAGCCACTATACCTTCAACTTCAGAGATGTTGTGAAAGTACTGCAGGTGTGTTGGCCCGAAGGGTCATTGTTGCGCCATAGCTGTCATACCAGAATTAGAGAACAGCAGCAGGGCAGGTATACTATACTATTGTGGGCCCCACCCAGTCCCAACTGACGCCTTATATGCTGCATGTTTCAGTCTTCTTGCGAAGTGTAAAGTCACGAATGGCTTCAGAACAGTGCCCATCCCGCTCTACCAAGCATTGTTTGTATGTTTTCACCGGCCTTACAGGGGTTGCTGAGCATCAGGCCAGCACAATGTGGCGGCAATGTTTCAGCAGCTCTCACCCGCCTCTGGATTCACGAGGTCCAGCGTGTTTTTGGCGACAGACTGGTGTGCCAGGAAGACAGAAAATGGCTGCAGGACCTGCAGCAGGAGTTGCTTACCAGCATGTTTGGTTGGAAAGCAGCTCCAGCTGCTGATGCTGCTGATGGCCTGCAATCTACAGGCCCTGGAAAGGTTCCCCATGCGCTGCAGTCACTGCAGATTGGGGACGGCCAGGTCTCTGAGTCCTTGTTTAATGGGGATGGGCAAGTGTTGTTTGGAGACTTCATGAAGATTGGCTTGCCGCGGCATGAACGCGTGTATGAGCAGCTTCCCAGCATCAGCAAGCTAGCAGCGCTGATGGAGAGATACCTTGAAGAATACAACTCATCCAGGGGCAAGTCGTCCAGTGCAGCAATGGCGGCAGCAGCAGCGGCGGCTGCCGGAGGCTCCAGAGGGGCTGGGGGGCAGTCAGGCAGTAGTAGTGCCGCTGCTGCTGCTGCCGCAGCGGGAAGTGGCGGCAGGTGCCAGATGCAGTTAGTATTCTTCCAAGATGCTGTGATTCACATAATCAGACTGGCAAGGATACTCAGACAGCCTAGGTGAGTGAAGTTAGGGCCAACTGACGAGCAGTACTACGGAGCATTATGCAATAATTGGATTGAGATAATCCAACTTCCTGATTATGAATGTGTGTGTATGTGGATTCCAAACACAGTGCTATGTTACTCTGGCTGCTTGATCTTTTCCAGGGCAGGGTTGAAGAATGAGAGGCAGGTGCAATATTTGATTAGAGGCCTGAATACTCATCACCATGGCACCCAGCTTTGCACATCATTTTGGGTCAGCTTTTGTAGGTATCAATGCACTTGCATGAAGCAGGCACTGTACTATTCATATCCCAAGTGCAATTGTTGCAGCTGCTCATCTTGCAGTTGAACTCTGGGCTCAAAATGGATATCCACTGCAGTGGTTCCCTTAGCAGGTAGATGGATATGCTGCACAGTGAATGCTGTGGTTCTTCGACTTTCTTCGGATATGCAGGGGTAGTGCCTTGCTGGTCGGAGTCGGAGGCAGTGGCAAGCAGAGCTTAGCCCGCTTCGCTGCTCTTGTAGCCGACTGTGACGTCTTCACAGTAAGTGTGCGGAGGGGCTATGGCATCGCCAGCTTCAGAGAAGAGATGAAGCAGTTACTCAAGGTGAGTGGGCAGCTTTAGCTGCATTTAAGCCTGACACGGTGTCTTTCATGGCGTGCGCCAATTGTAGGCACCATAACTGGGCTGGGACATGATCAGACTGCAGGCAACCTGCTGTAGGTTATCCTGCTGGGTAGCTTTGTCGTTGATCCAGCATGATGATCTTGCAGGGATTAGGGCCACTTGCACAGCCGCAGCAACATAATTATCGCTGGGACCAAATGCAACTCATGAGTCATGGGCTGGTGGCTGCTGCAATGCACACGGATGCCCTCATTCCCTTTCATTGTCGAAACGGATCCATTACTCCTGCTTTGGGCATACATTGGCCTCCCGGCAATCACAGGTTTGAACCCGTGTACACCTGTACATGCAGATTGCCGGTGTGGAGGGCCGCCACATAATGTTCCTGCTGACGGACAGCCACATTGTGGATGAGGCTATGCTGGGCGATGTGAATTGTTTGCTCAATACTGGGGACATAACAGGTGTGCGGGTAAACTTCTAAAGGAGAGACAGGAGAAGTTGCTGCTGCTGTAGAGTAGCCCCAATGAGCGAATGCTGGGCTCTGCTCTGACAGTTATACACCCCAACAGCTCAAGGGCAAATCCAGTCCTTCAATATTACCATGATGGCTGTGCAGTATACTCACATCAGTCACTGTGGTGCAGCATGAGCTGGTGATATTATTCAGTAAAGCAGCACTGTTCATTCAAGTACCAGGCAATTGTGGGCCAGGGCTGGTATGAGTCACATTACCGGACTCCCTCTGCAGGCTTGTTCACACCCGAGGAACAGGCCATACTGCTGGACCAGATCAGGCCTTGGCTATCAAGCCTGCCAGACCTAGCCCCTGGCAGGCGTTCAGCTTGGGAGGCTTTTATTGGAAGGGCCCGGCATCATTTGCATGTTGTGTTTGCAACCAGCCCAGTAGGAGAGGCTTTCAGGGTCAGGTGAGCCTGAGGGGGGGGGAGGGGGGCTTGCAAGCAGTACTTGGTTAGTGTTTATATCTTGAGATTCTTCAGTATTTGTGCACATCATTCAGCTAATATCAAGTTAATTCTGTGTTTCAGCTAATATCAAGTTATTTTTGTGTTTTGAGGAGTGGCAGCGGTATTGGTGAAGTTTTGCGTCTAGACTGCATGTGTGTGCACACTAGCAGAGTTGGTGTGGATGGGTCTTGCATTGCCAACCTGATGAGCTCAAATGGCTGCTGCTGATATACTCATATGGCTGATGCTGGTATACTTGCAGCCATAGCAATTCTGCCATTGGCAATGCGTCTCAAATCTGCCCATACATCCCTATGGCTGCTGCTGTTACGACAGATGCCGCCAATTTCCGTCTTTGATCAACTGCACCACCATAGATTGGTTCAGTCCATGGCCAGCAGAGGCCCTTCTGGGAGTCGGTATTAGGTTCTTGGAACAGCTGAGCTTAGAGCAGCAGCCTCTGTCAGCAGTACCTGTAGCGTCAGCCCTAAGCGTGCCAGTCAAGCCAGTTGACAGTGCCGCACCTCTCCCTGCAGCTGCAATGGGGAATGTTCCTGCAAGGACATCTCTGGTACATCGGGTAGCTCAGCTGTGTGTGGAGGTACACAAATCAGTTGAGGCTGCAGCTGAAAGGTTTTATCACGAGCTGAAGAGGCGGTGAGTGCGCTACGGCAGCGACCCTGTCCATTCATGCCTGTGTCATACTTGATTTATGCTGTCATCATATAAGATACATTTGTGTACCATGTGATATTACTGTATATTATATTATATAATTGATCCACACTTATATCATAAATAAAACAATTAATGTGATATTGATATGTATTGTGTCATTGTGATCAATTATATGATGGTCACTTGCAAGCATGATGCATGATGCCTTGATGAGTTATATGAAAAGGAGATGGAGAGCAACTGCCAGACTACCACAATCCAAAGGTGCGGTACAGGCATCACAATACTACACTTCTCAAGCCAAACCTCAACCAAGGCCTACTTGTTGCCTGTGTCCCCAGTAACACATTCAATGAACAGTCAATAGTTATACCATGCGATATTCAAATGACCTATCTCTGCAGGTGTTACATTACTCCAAAGTTGTATCTGGACCTCATGCAGCAATACTCCTTGATGCTGAGCAATGCCAGGACAGAGCTAGGAGACAACAGGCGGCGCCTGCTCAACGGCATTGCCAAACTGGCAGAAACAAACTCAGCCCTGGACTCCATGCAGGCGCAATTGAACAGCTTGCAGCCTTTACTCACAGAGAAAACAGCAACCACAAGTGCTTTGCTTAAGCAGGTCAGTTGTTGTGGTCTTGACATCAAGGCTCTCTTAACTGTGGGTGCATTCACCGTCCCACACACTACTGTCTACACCCGTGTAAAATTGCATATTGAGTCAACTGGCATAAATTTGGCTTAAAGCACTGATTGATGACTGCGTGGCTCCTTGGTGACTGCAAGACCTCATGATGACCCTGTGGATGGGCTTGTCTCGCGATCACAGCATCTTCTGTGAACATATGTATGACTGCAGCCGCTGTTGCATGTCCCCAAAGAAGACTTGACACATGGCCATGCAGCACAAGCTTCAACTGTGTGCTAAATGGCTGGGATCAATTTACACAGCATTGTGCATGTGATTTTATGAGTGATATGGCGTGTACGCAACATGCTGACCTGGTAACATTGGGAACTGCTTCACCAGTTTGCTGTAGTGGCACTGCAATCACTTGCTTTTGTCTGCGGTGCACACACTGATAACTGCCTGCTACTCGTTTGCTGCTGTGCTCTGTTGACAGGTCCGCTCCGAGCAAAATGAAGCAGAGCAGGTTGCTGCTGTTGTAGGAGCAGAAGAAGCAGAGGTTTCAGCAAAAGCAGCAGAGTGTGCAGCCCTGAAAGCAGCTGCAGAGGCGGAGCTGGTGAGTCACTGGAGATGCAATTAATTTGCTGCACTTAGTAGTCTACTCACAATGCATACATACACGACTGGTGCATGCTGCTTGCTTGCACTACAAGAATGCCACTAATAATATCAAGGGTTGTTGATATGTGACTGTCAGCTCTCAATTTTCAACTTCATGGCGCCTACTTTTGCCACTTGCATCCCTCTGTCACCTCTTCTTTCCCACTCTGGGTCTGCAAGCCCCCATTCCCCCCACTCCTAGTATCGCAGGTCACAAATCAAGCTGTCTACTTGCAGGCTGCTGTTCTACCTGCCCTAGAAGCTGCTATCACTGCACTTGATTCACTGAACAAGGCCGACATAATAGAATTGAAGACGTTCATCAAACCACCGGCGCTGGTGCAGTTGACAATGGAGGGAGTCTGCATCCTGCTGCAGGTCAGCAGCTTGCTGCTGAATGTCAGCAAGCTCAGTGAGATGACTCCAGACTTCCTCGAGGGCTGGCATCAAGATTTGCAGCCAGCTGTCAAATCTCTATTTCTTTGTCAACTTGGCACATGCACCAGCCGCTGTTACAGGCCAGTGACCTACAAGCTCCAATCACTGTATACTAATGTGCCTATGATATCGAATGAAAAGAAAACACTGAGCTGATCACAACCGGACAAAAATGCCCCATAAGTTGCAGTTTGATGAGAGATTGAGAGTTGCACTGTTGACGTGCTTGTGGCCAATGTACAATGCAGGAGAAGACCGATTGGGATGCTGCAAAGCGAGTGCTGGGCGATGCCAATTTCATCAACAGGTTGATTGAGTTTGATAAGGACAAAATCAGTGAGAGGTTACGCAAGGAGCTCAAAAGGGTCGTTGGTGATCCTGCTTTTACACCAGATCAGGCAAGCCTTACTGCTGCTGAGTGTGACTGACAAAAGCTGACCATGTCTGCAAGACTGCAGCCACCAGCGGCCTCTAATAGATATACATCATATTCTATTCTATTCTGTTCTGTTCTGTTCTATTCTGTTCTATATTTTTATAGTTTTTATATAATGATTAAGAAAAAGATGTGCAAGCTGGCATATTTGAGAATTTACAGGGTTTTGTTTGTCAAAATGAGGCACGGTATGTGTAGAGCAGTCAGAATCAACAGGTGCAGGTAATGATCACTTGCAGGTCGGCAAGCAGTCCAAGGCAGCCATGAGCATGTGCCTCTGGGTCAGAGCAATGGACACATACGCCACAGTGTACCGCATTGTTGAGCCCAAACGCCAAGCCCTGGCAGCAGCACAAGCGGCCTTGGACGCCAGCAATGCAGTTCTGGCTGAGAAACAGGCACAGTTGAAGGCAACTCGGGAAAAGGTGGCTGCTCTGCAGCGACAGCTGGCAGATACTCAGAAAGAGTTGGCTTCCCTGCAGTTCCAGGTAGGCGTGCAGCTGAACGAGCTGTTGATGTGTAGCAATGATGCTGTCCTGAAATCTGGCTCTATCTGCCTTACAAACTGGGAATGAGCTGATGCACTCTTAAATGCTGTGTGGTGGTGTGTTTTCCCTACCTCGCAGAAGAGTGTTACACTGCCACTTGGCAGGATTTGGAGCTCTCCCCATGAGCGACTTTGTTGGCGCCTTTGGGGTGCCCCTCCATGGCCACGTTGTATGATATGGTATGGTATAGAGGTCAAATGATGCCACACACATGCTGTCTGTAGGCCGACTTATGCAACAAGCGACTGGGCCGTGCTGGCAAGCTGACAAATTTGCTTGGCGATGAGTTAATCCGCTGGGGTGAAGCAGCAGATGAGCTGGCAGGCAGGCTAGAGCTTGTTGTGGGTGATGCTTTCATGGCAGCAGCTGTTGTCAACTATCTGGGAGCGTTTACAGGTGAGGCTTTTTTAATCTGGGACCAGCAGTGGGCATTGTGCAGTGCTGCAGCAGCTGGTTGGTTAGTGTCCGTATGGGCAATGATCCTGCCAATAGAGGTTTTATTGTGTAAGCGGAACATTGCTGTGTTCAGGGGCCAGTGGGATTAGCAGAGAGACGGCTGTCATGGTTGTGTGAAGGAACAGTGCTGTAGTCAGACTTCTGGTGGTTGAAGGATCCTGCTTCTCCGGAGCATTGGCCGGGCATAGTAGGTGCCTGCAGAAGCTTTGATGCTGAGTTATGCAGTAGACATAGGCAGGCAAAATTGGGAACCAACGGCACAAAGAAATTCAAGTTGCTGAGGTCATCTGTTCAGCATCATTGGGGGGCTTTGGGTTTTTCATGCAGGGTCCTATCAAAGCGAGCTCACCACCCAGTGGTACAGCAGGTGCCAACAGCTGGAGGTGCCTATTTCAACACCAACCTTCAGCCTATCTGGTAATGGCTGGTGCAATGCAGCTTGTGTTTTTGAGAGGTTATGCTACGATGCTGCCTGCTAACAGCGGAAGACATGACCCTAATAGTACAGCAGGATAGCCCAGATAACAACAGGGGTAGACTGCAGTTTGATGCTGAGTAAGCTAGTATGCTGGCAGTCTGCAAGGGGGCCTCAGCCCCTGCAGTACTAGCATGCTAGCGGGACTGGCACTAGCATGATGGCCAATGAGCAACACGAGGAACAGCAGTCGCTGCATGGTAGCCTGCACTGCTGCTGTCTTATACAACTTCCAGAGCTCTGTTAATCAACAAAACATTCCTGCACAGCTACTGTAAGTGCTGAAGCTGCTGATCCTCAAGCACCTATCCAATTGGTTGCAACCTCAGTCCAGTTCCTTGTTTATGACTCAACCAAGAGGCCTATATCACAAACCATGTAGCATGTAAGTGCAGAGTAATCACTGATGATTTTGTGCTCCAGGTATCCTGTCAAGTCCTGTGGAGCTTCTGGAGTGGGCCTGTCAGGGTTTACCCAGTGATGCTGTGAGTGTCCAGAATGCACTGATAGCAACTCGTGGTCATCGCTGGCCACTCTTTATTGACCCTCAAGACCAGGCAAACAGGTACGTCTGCTGCAGGACAATTGTTCCTTGAAGCACTTGGGTAGCTGAGCCAAGCCAGAATAGGCATATCAAGCTGCTAATGCAACTGGACCGCTGATGGATAGGGTTCAGTGCTGCTGTGCTGTCAGCCACACCACATTCTGTAGATGTACACTACAACCACCACCGTAGTAGTACAGTACAGTGTACAAGCTAGCACCTGTGGGGCGCCCTCTATAGTGCGAGTACCCTCAGCAGCAGCAGCAGCTGTAGAATCCTCGACTTATGTTGCTTGCTAGGTGCTACACTGGTACTTGCTAGCTGCCATCGGTTCAATATTAGCATCAGGGAGAATTCCTCGTTGTTCAATTGTGACAAAGGTCTGGCCGGATCCTGCAAACCATTATCACTCTCGGTGGCTGTGTAGTACACCTAATACCTTATGCCTGACCTAATCTGGCTTCTGCACTACTTTTGAATGTTGAACCCAACTGTTAACGCAGGTGGATCCGAGTCAAAGAGGCCAGAGCCGGCCTTGTAATAATGAAAGACTCTGATCCAGCTCTGCTGCGGCAAGTAGAGAATGCTGTGCGGCTAGGCCAGCCCTTGCTCATTGAGCAGATTGGTGGAGATAGCCTGCCATCAGGCTTGGAAGCTCTGCTGCTGAAGCAAATCGACAAGCAAGGTGGGCCGGGGTTGAACATGGTATCAACTCATAAGCACTGCTCTGCATCCGCACCAGCACTACACTGCCATTAGCAACGATTATTAGTGGTTAGGGTCATAGAGCCACATGTAGTGGTTACATGCATGCCACTCAGTGCCGACTACTACTGCTATGTATGATTACTCCTGATGAGTAAGTGTCTATCGCTGTCTTGCCAAATATACTCAGTTGAAAACCACATATAGGCGAAATCCTGTCTGTCATTTGTCATGTTTGCAGCTGGGCGCACAATTGTGCGTTTAGGAGATGTTGATGTTGATTACGACGCCGGCTTCAAGCTTTACCTGACGACCCGCCAGACAAATCCACACTACTTACCTGAGACATACATTCAAGTCAATCTGGTCAACTTCGCAGTAACTAAAGAGGTCAGAAACACCGTGCTGCTCATGCAGCGCACCTTGTACTTGCTCATACAGCTAGTTATGAGACTCTAGACTGCAGCTGTTTCATAGTAGTAGTAACACCCTGCCAATTGGCTCAGTGTGCTATTCTTTGACCAAACAGTGGGCTATACTAAACCCGAGCATCACAGCTGAGCAACCCCTGAGGCCTCAGAAGCAGCTGCTTGCAGAGTAAATCAGAGCCAACACACCTACCTATCTCCAATCACTCTTCTGCAAATACACTCAAGCAAATACATACCATCTGTACCAGTCGTCATCTCATCCATGTCTCATCACAGACCGATCCGTTGGCAATCAGCAGGCTATCTTCTGAGGTATTGCATCACTGCCTGTATCCCCTAAAACCCTAAACAAAACCTCAAACCACAAATGCCTCTCAGGGTCTTGAGGAGCAGCTGCTAGCAGAGCTGGTCAGAGTCGAGCGTCCCGAGCTTGAAGAGTCCCGTGACTCCCTGACGACTTCCATCAGCAGCGACAAGCGGCAGCTGCTTGAGTTGGAGTCTAAGATTCTGAGGTTACTGAGGGAATCTAGTGGGAATCTGCTCGATGATGAGATGCTGATAGCAACCCTAGATTCAGCAAAACAAACATCAGGTGTGCGTGGATTGCAGGAATGCTGATGGGGCTCTTTGTCAACTTCATACTGTGGAATTTATGGCCTGTACTTGGCCAGCACGGTCACATATCGTCCAGTTAGTGACAGAGTCAGTTGAAAGATTATGCATGCTGCAGCTGGGAACCTGTGCTCTGACAGCTCTGTGCACGACTGCTAAAAAAATGGCTTCTGCTGCTTCTGCTGCTTCTGCTGCTGCTGCTGCAGGTATCATCCAAAGCCGTGTACGGGAAGCAGAGCTCACAGAAGCCCAGATCAATGAGGCTCGAAATGAGTACTGCTTGCCGCCAGTTGCTGCCACCCGGCTGTGGTTTATCATATCAAACCTGGAGTCGCTGGACAGCATGTACCAAGCCAGTCTGACAGTATTCAAGTCCATGTACCTGCACTCCATAGCCTCAGCACCAACTGCACCCACCTTGGAGGGGCGCCTGCAGGCTCTAGTGACGTTCATGATCAGCTTCATGTATAGAATGGTTTGCCGAGGTTTGTTTGATGCTCACAAGCTGGTGTTCAGCTTCATGATAGCAGCAGGAATCCAGCGGGACAGCGGCGATGTCAGCAGCAGTGAATGGGAGTTCTTGCTCAGGGGCACCACAGCAGTAGCAGCAGCAGCAGCTGTTGTTGCTGATGGTGGCAAACATAGCAGCACCAACAGCAGTGGTGTCTCCTCAGCTTCTACAGGGACAACCAAGGGTACCACTATTGAGAAGCTCGACGAGCAGAGAATGGTGGTGAAACCCGGCTGGTGTGCAGCAGCTGTTTGGTCTGGGCTGCAGGGCCTGGAAGCCTCGGTCCCCCAGGCATTTGATGGCCTGTGCTCAGCTGTTGCTGCTTCTCCTGCAGCCAATGATAGCTGTGACAACAGGTTAGACAGTTGGCAGCAGCTGCTGCAGCCCTCTAGCAAAGTAGAGGACTTTACTGGCAGCATTAGCGGCAGCAACCAGGCGGCTGGAGACAGCAGCTCGTGCTTGCTTGATAGGCTGTTGTCTCGAGCAGGCGTAGGTGCGCAACGGCAGCTACTGCAACAGCAGCAGCAGCAGCAGCCTGGCATCAGCACTGCAAGTCCACAGCAGCGAGCAGAGAAGCTGACAAAGTTCCAAAGGCTCATGCTGGTCAAGGTGTGCACACAGTCTGGTTTGCTCTTGTAGCATTCATGCGTAACTGAAATCACAGCAGCAGATCTTTGCCAAGCCGCGATGCATGCTCAGCTTATTACTCATCATCTAGTCAAAAGCAGTTGCAGTAGAGACATGTAGGTATTTTGCTCGCGCATGCATCATTCATACTCGGTCATTTGCCTGGAGCTTGCAGCTGCTGTCAAAACCAAGCTTGTGTCACCATGCACGCCATTAGATGCCTCACCAGTCTTGAATATTCGCGCTTATTTCGTCGACACCTGCATCTTCTGTATGTACAGGTGTGTCGAGAAGAGCTGTTTGTGGCGGCGGTGCAACACTACATCTCAGCACAGCTTGGCCCCTCGTTCATTGATGTCCCGGCCACAACGTTTATGGACATCTACCTGGATAGCAGCCCATCCACGCCTGTTATATTCCTGTTGTCGCAAGGAGCAGATGCTATTGCTGATCTGGCGCGATTTGCTGCTTCTGAGGGCAGATCAGTGGGCAAGGGATTGCAGGTGGTCAGCTTGGGCCAAGGCCAGGGCCCAGTGGCTGAGGCGCTCGTTCGGCTGGCTATGAAAAGCGGAGACTGGGTTTGTCTACAGGTGGGCTGAAAAGGACATGACTTGAAGCACTGTGCAAAGAATTTAGCACCACAGTTTTGCGCTGAATAGTAATTGATACTGATGGTAGTAGATGCAATAGCAATGACTGTCATTACTAATGTCATGTACAGATCTGGAAAGCATTTATGTGTATGTGATCAGCTGTTCAATGGGTGTGTCTAATTGCCTCCAGAATTGTCATTTGGCGAAGTCCTGGATGCCACAACTTGCGGAGATGATCGGCCAACTTGAAGAAGTGTCGCGTTCACGAGATACTGAGCAGCAGCTGCATCCAAGCTTCCGTCTTTGGCTGACAACGATGCCGGTGGGCTACTTCCCCGGCTCAGTCCTTCAACGGGGAGTCCGAGTTGCATTGGAGCCTCCGCGCGGCCTCAAACCTACGCTGGTCAGAAGCTACGCAGCCCTGCCGCCCGGGTGTCTGTCAGCTTTCCAGAGCACCGGCAAGTCGTCACAATGGCAGCGGCTTGTTTTTGTCACTGCGCTGCTGCACGGGCTAGTACAGGAGCGGCGCCGGTTCGGCGCGCTGGGATGGAACATACCGTACGAATTCTCGGACAGCGATTTGGCTTGCGCTCTGCAAAATATGCAGTGCATCCTGCGAGAGACTTCTCAGAGTCCATCCGCAGACATCAGCAGTGGCAGCGAGGGCAGTGCAGACCCTGGATTGGGTGCGAGTTCTTGGGAGGCGCTGCGGTATATTGTGGGGCAGATCACTTATGGTGGCCGTGTCACAGATGCCAACGACAGGCGGCTGCTTAGTGTCATCATGGAGCAGCATTTGCAGCCATCCGTGCTTGGGGAAAGTCACAGAATAACTAGCACAGGTGAGGGCTGTGTTCAAAGTTTGTTTTGTCCACGCAACACCATCTGAAAGTCTGGCCACCTGTAGCTGCTGAGGAGTGGGCTGTTGCTGCTGCTGCTGCTGCTGGAGCACACGATATTGCGGCCTGAGGTGGCATTACACAGCAACATTGTTGAATGTGTCCGCTGTGCTCAGCACAACAGTAGTGTCCACCAGCCTGGTGGACACTACTTCTCTAGCTGTCAATATGATCTACAAACCACAGCATGCATGCACCTATGTATCTACTGCTGGCATCTTCCTGCAAGTGATACTGGTGACTGCTGCTTGCAGGCTTGCTCTTGGCTGCCCCTGTTGGTGATGATGTGGGCAGCTGCATTGCACAGATCAGGAGCATGCCATTCTGTGATGACCCCTTGCTGTATGGCCTAAACCCCAACGCTAGCATCACATTCAATCGCCAAGAGGCTAGGAAGCTCCTGGACTATGTCCTGACAATGCAGCCCCGGATGGCACCAGCAGCAGCTGCAGCTACAGCAGCTTCCACTCCTGCTGCTGCTGCTGATGTCAAGCGGCCAGCATCTTCTGTCAGCAGGCCGAGGTCTGCACGGCATTTTGTTTCAGCTGCAGCTAGCGGTCCTGCAGCTGCTGCTGCAGTACCAGCAGAGGCGGCAATGTTGACACACATAGCAGATATGCTGCAGCAGCTGCCTGCTGCTCTGAACAAGGCGAATGCGTCTGTACTGCATGATCCATTTGCAGCACTGCCTGGAGGAGGCGTCAACTCCCTGGGCATGGTTCTGCTGCAAGAGATGGTCAGGTAAAACGGTTTCATTGAGTTGCTTATTAAGTTGCCTGCAAGATCTTCAGGGTCATGTGCTGCTGTGCTGTGTGTGGCTGGCGGGGTAACAACTTGCGGAGATTGGGAATCTTAAACCATTTTTCTCTATTCTAGACTTTAAATGTGCCGTTTTTATTGATGTCCTGTCTGTAGGTATAATAAGCTGTTGTCAGTTGTGCAGTGCAGCTTGCTGGACTTGCAGTCGGCCTTGCAGGGGTTACAGGTCATGAGTGGAGATTCTGAGACCACACTACAGGCACTTACAAATCACAAGGTCAGTGCACTTCAGTAGCATGGGCTTGTGGTGCACATCATGCATCAGCTGTTAGGTACAACCAGCTTCACGACCAGCTTTATATGTTTGTATAATACAAGTGTGGAGGGTATTGACAATACCCTCCACACAGACAATGTCTGTGTTGTTGAGGGTGTGCACGGTTACAGTTGCTCTGTCACAGAAGATTCACACGTGCAGCAGCAGCATGGGAGCTTTAGTTGTGCACAGTCTGTGCTATGGCTTGTCGCAGAATGTCTTTTGCACTATCAGCAGTTCTCCACTGCCGCCATAGGCTGTTGTGTAGACTGTTGTGTGAATGTGTCATTTGGTTGGCTGCCAGGCCCAGGACCGGGGCAGGTGCTACTCCAATATTGCTGGACTATATGTAGAGTTTTAGAGGGAGGATGTTGTTTGATTAATCAGCTGTATGAAGGTTGAAAAAACATGTCACTAGCAATTTATCGCTGTTTTGAAATTGATGTGTTTTTGTGTGTGTGGCAGGTACCCCCATCTTGGGTGACGGCGGCTTACCCCAGCAATAAGCCACTTGCCAGCTGGCTGGCTGACCTGGCGAAAAGGGTTGGCTTCATGAGGCACTGGTTGACCACAGGACAACCAGCCGCCTTCTGGTTACCAGGTGCGGTTGGGTGCAGTTGGGCTGGCAACTCAGCAGGCCAACCTTCGCAGTTGTTGCAATATGTATGTGCTGAGGCAGTCATACAATGTGGCTTGCTTAATGACCAGAATAATGCATGGCAGACCATGGGCTCCTGTCTTGGGTTGAGCATTGGTAGGGTGTCACATGCCTATGGACCGAGGCAGGTTTTTTGTCTCTTCAAGGGCCGGCAGCGGACGCTCACCTTGCAGTTTGTACAACAACAATGAAATTGCCACGCAATCAGTTGCAATCATTGGCTAACACACGTCAATGTGAGCAGTATGCTGATGACTTGATGCACGGGCTGCATGCTTGCAGGATTCTTCTTTCCTCAAGGGTTCCTAACAGGAGTCCTGCAGCACCATGCTCGCAGTACAGGCACGCCCATTGACCGGCTGAGCTTCAGTTTCAACGTGATCAGTAGTGCCAGTGGACCAGCAGACATAACCGCCCCTGCTGATGTTGGGGTGTATGTGTATGGGTTGTACTTTGAATCTGCAAGGTACGTAGAGAGAACAGAAGAGAGCAGATTTTGGGCTCTGCACTGCATGGTACTGGCAGGGCCCCTTGTCATCAGATCCATTGTGCAAGTAGCAATGCAACCAAGTTCGTAGAAACCATGTGATTTCAGTTGTGCAGCTGACCCTGGCCAGAGTAATGTCAATGTCTTGTTCATTACCCACATGAGTGAGCCATCAGCTGGACTATCAAGGAGGTTTGCCTTTCCACAGACATCCTGAAGTAATGACTCATTCAGTGAAAGGCGGGGGGTGAATATGCATTGGGTTCTAAGTGGTAAAAAGATGACATTGCCTGATGCTGATGCAGGTGGGATAAGGTGGCAAAGTGCCTGGCGGAAGCAGCACCTGGGGAGATGTTTAGCCAGCTGCCAGTGGTGCAGCTTATTCCCAAGGACTCTGAGGCTCCTCTTGTGGACAAGCTCATGGCAGCAGTTGCAGCTGCCAGCAGCAGTGGCATCGGGCACCCCAGAAGCAGCATAGCAGCTGAAGCTAATGCCAGAAGGCTCTCGCAGGCAGCTGTTGGCAGTACAGCTGTGGTTGCTGCTGCGGCTGGGCCCCTGTATGCATGCCCTCTGTATAAGACGCCTTCAAGGGCTGGTGTTCTGAGTACCACAGGTCACAGTACAAATTTTCTGCTGCATATGAGCTTGCCAGTACCTGTTGGTACCACACCCCAATTTTGGCTGCTGCAAGGGGTGGCTCTGCTATGCTCTTTGGATGATTGACGGCATAAGAAGGCAATGGTTGGTTGCTACTTTCGCTGCGTCTGCATCATGTGCTGACCAGCACGAATTGTATTATACACAGCCTGTACTGAGTGTGCGATGGCCCTTCCGAACAATGCAGTGCATAATGGAAGATCTACTGGTGTGCGCCCACCTGCATGAGCACTGGCGCAGAACAGAAGCTGTGATTTTCCCCCCTTACTTAAATAGGCCCATTTACTCTATCAAGGCCTGGCCTTGAGAGCCATGTAGTTATGGCTGGGCGGTACAGCTTGTACTGTACATGCACCATCGTTTGTGCATGCGCCATTGTTTGTGCATGCTCACCTGCACTGAGGTAACTAGGCATGGTTTGGCAGCAACGAGGCGGGCACATGCTGGAGTAGTAGCTTGGCTCTCTGGTTGTCAGCATTGTGTGCGACGGCAAAACTCTGTCGGTTAATCGAGCAGCCTGACCAAGTTTGCGAATTTTTTATGCATGGCAGCTTCTGGTGAAGCTGCTCACAGGTGAATTTAATATATCTTTAGGGCCAGCAGCAGACTTGTCACATTTCTCAGAACAATATCGGGGACGGGACCCTAACACTGGGAACATACTGCAACACTGCTAAGCTGCAGGTGGCGCTTGACAGACGTTGTATATGGTCTGATCACCATATAGTACAGTAGAACGCTGCTGGCGTGGGCGACATCGCTGCTATCATGATGCAAGCTAGTTCTGCCCGAGTAGCTGGGGCTGCACGCCATGTGCAACGTGTGAACTTGATAAAACATACTGTAAAAACTCCTTACGCCTTGCATGTGACGCTCCGACCACGAGGGAGGCTGGAATGCTATGCTCAGTCTAGCACAGGTATGTTTTGTTCCCATCGCTATCTTCATCTGCAGCCTGGTTTCTGCACAGCTTCAATTGCACGTGTGCTGTTGAGACGATGGCACCTCGACTTGCATAGCCATCAGCAGCAACCTGTCGACACGCTGTTATCAGAGCCCAGCTGCATGTCGCCCTTGTTATGTCGCCCGTCTTCCAATATAACTCAACCTCGTATTTTAGGGTCTGCCACTAGCAATGCACCGCCGGTTGCAGCCAAAAGTACCTGACCCCACAGCCCCCCATGTTCACCCCAGCTATGCTTTTTCTTATTGCGCAACCGACAAAGTCTTTGTCATACTCCACCTGACTTGCAGCTACAGCCGTGACCGCGGAAACAGCAGCGCCAGTCATCGCAGCTGAGCCAGTAGATGTTGAGCAATCAACAGCAGCAGTAGATGCAGCAAGCACCATCCCAGCTGTAACAGAGCCAGAAGTGCCAAAGTTCAAAACAATCAAGCAATTGCGTTTGAGGAGTTCGGCAGCGTACCTTCCTCACGTAAATAAGGAGTCATATGGTGGCGAGGATGCTCACTTCATCAGCAACATCTCTGGAGGGGCTATCGGTGTAGCAGATGGTAAGCAGTAGGGCGCAGTATGCAGTAGAACCTGACAGCTAGCCTGGCGGCATGCAGGCCATAAGGGTGACTAGCGCACTCAAAGTATGCTGCCGCAGTGTATATGGAGTGGCGTGATCAGAGCACCTGCAGCGTGCTGTGATACTGTAGTTCATCAACCACAGACTATGCAGAGGTACCTGCCTGTTTGACAGCAACACCAACAGCAAGCTACACGGTTGTGTGCTGTAACACTGTCAGGGTCAATCCTTGGTACAAGCTTCTGCTTCCAAACAATCAGGTACTGACAGAAGATGCCATCAAATTCCTGCAAACCCCTCCCCCCTCTTGCAGGAGTTGGTGGTTGGGCGGAATCAGGTATCAACCCTGCAGAGTACTCACGCACGCTCATGCGTGTAGCGTGTGCCTACATTGAAGGCGCTGACACGCGCACAGTGGCTTCAGCATCCATCTCAGGCAGCATGAGCAGCTCCCCCTGCGCCAGCCTGAGCAGTGTTGACAACTGGGTACCAGATCCGGCATTCTCAACAGCATTAGTTGACCCCAGGGCAGCCCTTGATACAGCACACAGGTTGACAAAACTCCCGGGATCTGCTACTGCCTGTGTGGTGCAGCTAGACGCTGAAAAGAAGTCGCTTATTGCCGCCAACCTGGTGAGTTGTGGTGCCTGCTGCCGATCCGCAATCGAGTAATTGGATCAAAGTGCTGAGCATCAACCACAAGTGCCTGAAACCTTCTTTGTCCTTGGAAATATTGAGACGAACACATGCATAAAGTGTTGCTGCCTGCTGTCCACACTGCTGCTGTGGGCTTGTCTTGCAGGGCGACAGCGGCTTCATCGTGGTGCGCGACGGGCAGATAGCACTGCGCAGCAGCCCCAAACAGCACTTTTTTGACTGCCCCCTGCAGTTTGGCAGTTATCCGGATCATGTGGATGGCACAGACACTGCAGACGATGCTGAAGTATTTCAGTTCTTAGCACAGCCTGGCGACATCATCATTGCAGGTAGGTCGAGGGAGGTTGCCAAATCCTAGAGCAAGAAATAGAACTTTCAATCCTACAATGCTAGTAGGAACATCATTTGTAACCTAGTTATGTTTGATCTGCACATGTGCTGCCTCACTGGATCTGGCAAAATAATTAGCCGATTCTTTGGCGGAGGAGTGACCAGGTCGTCTCAAGGGAGTCTTTATCTGGTATTGCTCAACCCTGGTGGCACTTTTCTGCTGGCCAAACCTCTGCTGCACCACCAGGCTCTGATGGGTTGTGGGATAACGTGTACAACCGTGAGCTGCTGTCACTGCTGCCAAAGAAGCCAGAAGACGTGGATGATGCCGCAGACCGCATTGCCCGTCTGGCACGGAGACACGCCGCTGACCCTGAGTTTGCCAGCCCCTACACAGCAGAAGCAAAAGCACAGGGGTAAGTGACGAATGATGCTGGCTCGACCATTTTTCCGTGTATGCAAACAGCCAAGTGTGTATAAATAGCCAATATGTTGACAGCGGTGCTTTGAACTGAGTTTGAGGGTACCAACAGCGCAGTGTGGGTTGATTGTTGCTGTAACGCGGCAGTAAATGCCCGGGGGGGGGGTGTCTTTTGGTCTGCTCTTTTATGCGTCACTGCGTTGCCTTCTGTATGTGGTTACACTGGCACTCACTGTCTTTCATTGGCTGTGTTAAAGGTAGATGAGCAAGTGTCTGCTTCCGCACGCAGTTGGCCCTGGGCTACCTATCTATTCAGGGCAACGCTTGTGTCGTGCTGCAGCAATGCATAGGCATCTGTCGTTTGGGACAATGCATGTACCTGCTGCCCAACACATCATTGTTGCACTCAGTCTCAGTGCCATTTGCACAGCCACTTGTGCACAAGGAGTAGCAGTCGCTGCTGATCTTGCCGCAAATCTTCTGCTGCTGAAGTGGCTGCTCACATTCTGTCTATCTTGGTTGCTGCTGCTGTCAATCATCACAGGCTTGACTGGCCGTTGTGGATGAAACTTATGAATATCAAGCTGGCAGACGGTCGGCTAAAATTGGGAGAACTGACTGGCGGCAAAATGGATGACATCACAGTGTTGGTGGCGATGGTAGAGGAGGCGGAGATCACTGTCCCTATCTCCTCTGAGCAGGAGGATGATCTTGCTGCTGCTGTCACTGTCACAGCAGCTGGTGCTGATGGCGGCAATGTGACCACAGCAAAGCCTGTGGAAGTTCCTGCCACCTCTGCTGTCGCCACAGAGAGCAGTAGTAGTAGCAGCAGTACAAATGTGCCCAGTGCCAGCGGGACGTCTCCTGCGGTTGCGGGTGTCACTGCATCACAGAGCAGCATTGACAGCAGATTGAGTGACACCACCAGCAGCAGCAGCGGTGCGGCGGCAGCGGCAGTCAAAGAGGACAGCGGTCCGAACATGTTGGTTGCTGGTACTGCTGTTGTGTTTGGGGCTACTATGTTTGTTGCACAGTTTTTCGCATGACCGTCAACTGGAGCCTACAGCAATTCCAGTAAGGTGATTGTGTGATATCAGCTTCCGGCTCATACAGAGGCTTAGTAAGCTTCACGTGTACATTAACAACAAGGCTTAGGTGCTAAAATACTGCTTCTAGCGCTGCCATCGCTGTCATCGCTGTCATCCAGCATCACATGCGTTCATTGCAGCGGACGTCTGTCATCATGCCAGGCCGCCTCTAAACCAGAAAACTTTCTGGCGCAATGGGTTCACGCCTCATTGATCTATGTCCTGTGGCAATGCCTGAATCAAATTATGGCACTGTTGCTTGTGTATTGCATCACAGCTAGTAGCCTGTGGTGTGGGCATCTGCTACACAGGCGTGCATGCACTGCTGAATCATACGTCTGGCAAGTTTATCATGCTTTTTGGCAGTTTTCAAAGGCCCCACAGATACTGCGGCCAGCTTACAGTGCAACTGGGAAGCATCTTTTGTCAGACTTGGGCTTGTGCCTGGCTTTTGTGGCTCAGAACTTGGCTCTGCTTGTTGCTGAGAGGAGGTGTTGTTCTGGGGAGAGGGGGGGGGGACAGGGATAGGGAAAGTTTCCTTCATGAAGAGTGAGGCGTTTGGAATGATGTGAGCGAAGACAGCTGATGATGAGGCAGTTTCATGCCTGGGCACAAATGGCTGGGAAACATCTTGGCAGGATAAATCTGCTGCTTGCAGTTGGATGTGTGTTTCAGCTGCTGATATGTGAATTGGTGACATGCACAGCGTGTTACTGCAATTTGGTGCCTTTGGCTGCTAGAGATGGGTGATTCGGTTGCATCGACACTCAGCAGTGCGAAACCTGTGTGGTGACAAGGTCAGGTTGAGGGGCGATGGTGCATTGGTCGAGTTTTGATTGGAGTGTCAGCGGTTAGATGATGTACTTTTGGAACCCTGGGTGATTGTGTTGTGCGACAGTCAACAGCTGCTGAGCGCCGTCTTTGGTCACAGTACGATGACATGATGCTGCACTGCACATAGCATATATTATATATTTTGTGATCTACCCAGCAGAGTAAGCAGCCATGGTGTTGTGCTTCGCTTGAGTGTTGGCTGTGGTCTGCTTGAAGCGAACCCTACTTCTACCATTTGCAGGGGCAACGTTTCCCTGATGCCATTGTGTAGAAGTCAAGGTATTCACTGCCTGGATGATCAGGAAGCTTCCAGTACACTTGGTCAATTCAGCAGGCCATGGCATTTGTTATGAGGTCTTGTTGCAATCAGGCTATGTATGTGAGGCTGTGGTGGCCTTGGATTCAAGCACAGAGTCCTTTGTTTGCAGCACTGCAACCCGGGCATAGTATTGCCACTGTACGAAGGGCCCTCACACATCACTGCAAAAGGTACACAGCTCATGCAGCATCCGTTGACTGGCAAGCCATGTTTGTAGTGTGCATGGCAGCTCTGGGGCCTGCTGTGTATTGCTTGGCGCTGCCTTGAGCAGCCCAGCTGCTTTCCAAGTAGCACTATGATAGTACAAAGCAGTTTTCCTGGTCTTTCTTTTCTGTTTGTGCTGCTGGGAACTGCAGCTGAGGGGAGGGGAGGGGAGGGGAGATCACTGGATTGTGTCGTCAGGGCACACATGCATACACGTGTCCAGGAGGACGGGTCCTAAATAGCATGTGCCATGCTTGGCAAGAGGTTTGCACCAAACAGGTTCAAAGTTTGTTTGTGCGAATGTTGTGCCTGCATAAAGCACAGTAGAAGGGTCAAGAGAGGTGTGCATTTGTAAAGCTGCCTACAGTGGTTGATCGATTTGTGGCATCAGGGGTGGCAGAAGTGATGAGAGAGCAAACCAACTTGAAGTGTGCATGAGAACGGTCAAGAGTCTTGCCTGTGTTGGTTTACGCAGCTGGCAGAGAGTCTTCCATCTCCTGCCATTCCTCAGGGTTCAGAGGGTTCAGAGGTTCTCCAGGGTTCAGAGGTTCTCCAGGGTTCAGAGGTTTCAGAAGAAGAGCCTGACGTTGTTGACCAGTGCTGTTGTGACTCACTGGGGCACTGACTTGTATTGCCAGCTTGCATGCTGACACTGCTGGGCAGAGAGCAGTTTTGTACAAAACTGTACATGAGTGCAGTGAGTTGCCCTTGTACTGTCGCTAGCGGCCTGAGAGGAAGTCTCAGGTCGTTTGGGATCGATCAACTTGAAGGTCTTGCGCCGAGCTGAATGCTCTGTTACAGTGTGTAAGCGTGTTGGATGCTCTGTCACAGTCTGTGAAGCTTATGGGAGTACTGTGCTCACTACTGGAGCAGTAGTTGTACGGGTGCTTACTGCTGCTGGCAGATCAAGCGGACTGCTTCAAATTGTACATACTGCTGTCTACTCATGACATATGTACAGGCGAGTAGCAGGACTTGCAGGTTGGAAACAATATGTTGTCCTTGACCAGCAACGTCGCGGCCCATAGTATCGGGGGCCCAACTTGGTTGGCAACATGAGTTGGAGTCTTAATTATAATTGTGATCGCCCTGCACAAGCCAGCACAGCGCTGTGCCATCCAATGGAAGAAATTTTCTCTAGGTGTGCATGCCAGGAGAATGGCTAAGGGGCCTTCTGATTATTTGTGAGTTTCTTTTACAAAGAAATTGAGTGACTTGTTGTTGTAAGTGTTTGAGTGACTTGTGAGGCTGCAGCGTACAGCGTGCATGTGCAGCCAAACTGCCTTTGCTGCCGGTCCGACCACGGTGATGGTCACTGTCAGCTGCAGCAAAGAGCTCAGACCATGATGCACCGGGTGCAGCAGCAACGGGCTGGTACAATTCCAAAGCTTTGCATTTGGACTGCAGCAACTGCCAGGTCTCTTTGTCCTCAGACTGTAGTAACTTACTACTGTATTGAATACAATGAATGACCTCATCAGCTGGTTCGATGAAGCCCCCACTGAGTGTTGCCGTCTCTGAGGAGGAATCTTCCCGCAGCCTGCAACCTGAGGTTGCCTGTTCTGAGTCCATCCTCCTCCTAAGGTCGCATGCCATGCGGTTCAACGAAGGTGATTAGGCCTTGAGCAAACACAAGCACCTAGCTGCAACATGTTACTACTGCCTTGATCTCGTCGCGAAAGAGTTTCGCATAGCGGTCCAAGTTGGACCGCTATGTCCTACACTGCTCTTACTCAGAGCAGTGGCACTACTGCCATCTGCCGTCACGTACACCCCTGAGAAAACAGCCAGACCACGGTTGCAGATCCAACATTTACTCACTGAGTCGACACCTTGTACGATTGACGTCCCCTTGCTGTCATGACAGTTGGCAGCAACACTGGCAGCATCATGCCATGCCATGGCAGCTGGTGATGCTGAGCACCAACTCAGCAGTCGCTAGTAGCGATACCACAGTGCTGCATGGGTCCTCAGGTGCACATATACTGAGAAACATGTGACGCTGTGGCCATTCGTATTGGACTGTATCAAGCGTTACAGTCGCTGGATTGCGGAACTTCACGACCCCCAGTACTGTCCATTGTACTTCTTGTCAGCGTGGAGTCCCTGCAAAGTTCCTTACACGTGAGGAAACTCTAGCTTTTTAAATAGTGCAATCATAGGTGTTAATCAGCAATCTGCGTATGCCTGCGGTTGACTGTGTAACCAACACTCCTATCAAAGTCGTGAAATCCGGGGTGGACATCCACTTGACAGGTTTTATAAAAATATAAAGTTTTTTTTGGAATCTCACGGAGTTCTTTCAAGGGGTTTTCAGGGTGGTCACTAGACGAGTGGCACGACGTGTCGCGTCTGACGCATGACGTATGCTCAAGGGAATGATGGTCATAGTGACAGGCTTAGACTCACTAGTGCTATCTCACATCGTGGATCGCAGCCCTTCCGCTAGTTCTATCACAGCAGACCCTGGATCAGGTGTTACTTGCCAACATTGCTTTCACGGAACTGATCACTTCATCGGACCATACCTGCATAGGCGGACAACTGTTCAACGCATACAGGCTTCATAAGGTGAGCTCCTGCACACAGCAAACAGCGCAAAGTGTGGTTTGTGATGAGCTGCAAGTGCTGACAGTGTCCGTGCTTTGCACCCTATAAACGATGCGTATGTTGTGTCCGAGACATTGCAAACAACGCGATCATATGCCTGAAAGTACCTCAGTCAGACATGACTGATAGAATAGCCGCGATCTAAGAGGTTCGCACAGCAAGCACTGGCCCAGAAAGTGCACCATCTTCGAGTAGCTGTTTGAAGCCTCAAAAGATTCCCCAGCCTTCTACACCGTGTGACCCCTCGCAACAGCCACTAGTGACACGCTCACCCTGCGCTGCAATCTGCTTCTCCTCGCAGTTTCAACCACAGCAACATGGCACGCCTCTTAGCAGCAACATGCTGCGTTGTCCTGGCAGCAGTCCTGCTGGCCAGCACACCAGTCGAGTCCGCCCGTAACTTGAACTTCTTTTTCCCTTTTATCACCGTGACATCCACCCCAAGTTCAGTTGTGTCATCATCTGCTGACGCCTCCTCATCTTCAACCGGCAAGGGCGGTTTCTTTGACATCACTTTCACTGGAGACAAGAGCGGTACCGGTGCAACGGGAGGGGTGAGTGTCTGTGTCATGTAAAACCTGCACAGCAGCAGCGCTGATGGTCCTTAGAAATGACTATATCGTAGCTGGCAAGGCTTGCAAGTGAGTCTGCCCATTTTGGATGATACCTAAGTTTTTTCTCCATTCAGTTACAGTTGTCAGTGATAAGCTACCCCCAGCAACAGCACCTGTTCTTGGAAAACATCCATTACTGATTAAGTTGACAGCACAAATTTCCAGTTTGCTGGCTGAGTTACGTATTGACACCCCGCACCTGCAGCCTGCTGGCAGCACTGTACTCACCTAAGCCATCTTGAAACTGCCAGTTTCAAGATAGTAGCATATTATGTAAGACATACTGTGGCAGCACCAAACTGAGGGTTGCTTTGTACAAGGAGTGGCATGTTCCTGAACCATTGCATGGCTCAGTGTCAGCAAAACAGCCTAGTTTTCAGTGCAAACATTTGGAGACACAGTCACTGGATCCATCTGGCTTGACTTTGAAATTTGTCTGAACTTTAAGTGCTGTAACATCATTCCAGTTGCTCTGTGAACACTGGCCCAACAACTTCTGCTGCTGCTGCCGCCCTGCTGCAGGCCACAGCTACTGTCAGCAAGCCCTTCATCACCATCACAAAGACCGTCAGCAAACCATCATCAGGAGTTGGTGCAACTGCCACCGGCGGTGCCACGGTCTCTGGTGGAAGTGCTGGTGCCTCCATTGGCTCAGGACCAAACACCTATGAGGGCAACACCGTCTCTGGCAGCAACCCCGCTGCTGGCGCATCTGTGGCCGGATCAACCGGCGGCAATGTCGTTGTACAGGGCCCTGGAACGGGCACTGCTGGCGGCAATGTTGCCGCACGTCCCAGCACCGGGTCAGCTGTCGGCACCGCCGGGAGCGGCGGAATCACTACTGCTGGTACCTCAGGTGGAATCGCACCAACTGGCGCAGCAGGGCCATACGACACACAGATTGCTGGGGGAGAGACTGGCATCCCCTCCAGCCGCTTCACAGGCGCAACATCTGGTGTGCAGAACAACGCAGCTCCTGCAACCGGCACAAGCGGTTCCTTCAGTGGAAATGGTGCCTTTGGTAACGGTGCTGTAGCTTCAGGTGGTGGTGGTGCCGCCACCAACAACAATGCAAATGTGGGCAGCACAGCCTGTGTTCCTGGTCAAACTGCCTGCCCTGAGGGCAGCAACACCAGCAGTAGCACCGGCACTTCCACTGGGACCGGCTCTTCTGGTGCAAATGGGGCTTCAGTTGGCACAGGCACTGCCAGTGGCACTGCTGCAGGTGGTGGCAGTGCTACTGGAGGATCTGCAGGTGGCAGCACTGCAAGTGGCGGTGGTGCAGGTGGTGCTGGTGGTGCAGGTGGCAGCACTGGCCGTCGTCTGTGAGTGCACAGGTAAGCTCCGGTATGCTGTTATATATGCATGCCAAATAGGGGGAAAAGGAGGGAAACAGAGTTAAATTGCAAGTGACTGCAATCGCCGGCAGTCCCTTGGCGTTGATTTTTTGGGCAAATCAAATAGTACAATCGGTTGTTGACAGTAGATAGGGCATGTGTCTGTTTGATGCGATGGCAACGAGTATGATGCAGACATTTGTTTGGAACTGCCAGCACCAGACAGGAGGCAAACATATGCAGGCAGCCGTTTGTCGTGTAGTGCTACTGCAGTGTGTTAAACCCGCCTGCTGTCCGTTCTAAGGCTGCCAGCCTGGCACTTTGAAAGTGCTAAGTGGCTGCTGCTCTATGCCTTATGCACCCCATTGGCTGTTTGTGTTTATTTGATAGTGCAGTGCGCAGCCAGTGCAAGATATGATAATCATAGTATTTCTACATGATGTGACTAATGATATCGCCACCCATGCTGCTGTTGCTGCTGCTGCTGCTGCCACAGGTGACCCAAAGTACCTGAGGTCTTCCCCACTGTTTCGATTGCAGCATATTCCAGCAGTATATCAAGGGAAGATGGGGAGAGACTTTCATAGTGCGTGTCAGCATGCACACTTCATGGTCAAGGCTGTACAGTTGATAAAGACTGATAGGCTGGCTGTTGTACATACTATTTGAACCATGCCATATCTGCAGCATAATGCTGCATTGTGCCAAAGTGGGCTTTTTCAAGCAGCTTGTTTCCATGGTGACTTGAAGGCTGTACTGCAAACTTTGCACCCAGGGTGTTTCATGCAACTGCACGCTGAAAACCTGAAAATCAAAACCGGATACTCGGTGCATGTCCACAGTAAAGACCAGCAGCCAGCATTGCATTTACACTGAAATGACAGAGCTGTTGGGGAGGTGGGTCGTCATTCACCCATTGCTGTGATCCTCCTTGTCAGCTGGTATATATTCACCCATAGCTGGGATCCTTTCTATCAGCTGGTTGGCTGCTGTTGTTGACGAGTGTTGACGGCGACCTTGCCATGTGTGATCCGGGACGATACGTTGCCTGTTATACCAGAATGCTGCAGCCGCCTGTGCGGCTGTAGTTGCTGTGTTACTGCATTGCCTTCCACTCAGTTGAAAGCTGGACGGTTCAGCTGTCACAGGTAGCAGTCTGCTACCATACCAGTCAGTGTTGCACAGCAGCAGTGCTGCCGCTGTTCTGCTGTTACTGCTGCTGCACAAGCTGCGAGCTAGTGTTGTTCAGTTGCATGTGTGCAAACTTTGGCATTGCACCGTGCCAATGTTGACAACACTCGAAAGCATGGAATCCTCATAGCATGAAAGTGCTGTTCAGCAGGATATGTGCAGCCGTTGTCAGTGGCAGGAACTGTGTACGCCTGTGTACTGTCACTTCAGCTGGACAGCTTGATCGTTTTCCACAGACTGCCCTGCATCATGTAAGCCATGTGCTGAATATGTTGGCACGTCTATGGTTGAAGAATGGATGATTTCTATTTTATTTTGTCAATGTAGTAGGGTCCCCCATCACTCTGCCTCTTGCAGAGCTGTGTTGCTACGCTATGGTAACTTGCTGTTGTCACAAGTCCGAGCCTGCAAGGTTATGCAATGTTGCTACTGTACAGTAAAAGAAATTGAGCCATGCAACAAGTTGAGATGTAATGGCAAATGCACTGACATGCGTGGGGACGCCGTACAGTGTTCCGATGCATGACTCGATTTCTTTTACTGTACAGTTATGTAATCCGCAGAAATAAGGCAGACTCATCGGATGATCTCCTATGAAGTACACTAGCCGATAGCCAGGTGATCCATGAATGCTGCATAGGCTCAATCTCTTGTCAAAGGAGTTGCACAATACGGCAGGCAATTGCAACCGCCGTGTAGCCGACGCAATTCTGGGCAAGACAATGTACAAATCGGACGCTGTTTTTCCAAACAAGTGATAGCGGTATTACCCTTTCCGGCCGCAAGGCCCTTGGAAAAATAAAGCAAACAAATTATGGTTTGAGAAAGATGTAATGCACTGTTATCTCAATGCTGCCGTTGATATATCACACTAGGACAGCTGTACCTAGCGTAGCTTTTCTCTCTAGCTAGCAATAGAAGGCTAGACTAGCTCAGAGTGTACGCGTAGCAGATAAGCACCGTATCACTAGAAACCTCAACGCACCTCGGAGCGCAGGCCATGACCTATTACTTGGTTTCAGGGCTATGTCTCTTGTGCGTACCTTTCGACTTGCGGAGAATTACTAGAGGTCCCGCATCGCTGAAGCTTCTTCCTGGCGCCCCTTCTTTGGCTTTATTTGCATTAATTACAGCTGAATGCTCACAAACACATGCTAAAAATATTATGCAGAGTACGAGAGTGGGCCCAATTGGAATAAGTGTGACATGCCTGTCGCCTTCCATATGATCCAACGTGCATCTTTGCAATCAACGCAGGAGACTTGTACCACGTGTTGCATCAAAACCTGTAATAGATCTCAATTATTACGATTCCTGCGCTACGGACGCAGCATCTTTTTCATTGATAAAGCTTGTAGAATTGTGAGCAGCCATGCCAGGCTTCAAGGCATCGTTCGTAATACTGTCCATATGCCTGATGATGAAGATATACAGCTGCGATGCAGTGCGAGGACCTCCTGACAGGGTGATCCCCGGTAGTCGTTCGCCAAGGCAACAGAGGCAGCTGAAAGGATTTATATCACGTTCCAATAGTCAGCAAGTTGTTCCTGGTATACCTACTGGTGGCACATTGCGCGGTTTTCAAAGTTCTACGGCCCAGCAGGCTGCAACAACCCAGTCATTAGCAGCAGCAAATGCACAAGTGAATAACAGATTCGCAGGCTTTGAAGAGTACTACTTCCGGCTCAACCGGTACCAAGATCAAACCAAGAACGTTACAGCAAGTCGATTAGGGCAAAACCTCAAGGGCAATGTGACAGAATCTGCCACGGGCGTGCCAAGCAGCAGGTGCAATCCTCTCTGCTGAGTACACAGCAATTATGGTAGTAGGTGGTTGTCAGACATGCAGTGAGCACAGCGTCAAGCAGCTAACAGATATGCAAAGAACACAGCTTTAATCAAGTGGCTGTCAGACATGCAGTGAACACAGCTTCAAGTGGATGTCAGATATGCAATGAGCACAGCTTCAAGTGGCTGGCAGACATGCAGTGAACGAAGCTTCAAGTGGCTGTCAGACATTCAAATGCTGCCTCACAGTGCAGCAGGTGACAGTGCGTACCTACAGCCTGTAGTTAGTGCATGACTCCAGGCTGTGGGAGCTGTTTCAGCCGCTGCCAAACCACCTCAGGGGCTGCCAGACTGCGTGCAATGCGCAATTACAAACCAGATGATGGGTGCTGCTTGCATCAGCTTGGCAGTTGTACTACAGAGGCTGAGATCAGCAGGTGTTCAGGAACTCATGTGCTGCTGGGGACTGCAACATGGCACGGTCTAGTATACATCATTGGGCGCAGACATGACAAGAATATCCTTTAATTGATGCCCAATTTGACGCCACAGGCAGGGTGGACTTGTGATCTGCTTGTAGGCAAACGATTCAAACAGGGTGCATATGGTGGTGGGTGCTTATGTAAAGGAATGGGTGCATACATGCTGACAGGTGCATATGATGGTGATGCAGTAAATGCTATGGCAGTGAGGAATGGGTGCATACATGTTGACAGGTGCATATGATGGTGATGGCAGTAAATGCTATGGCTGCAAAGTACTGATTATGATTATTATTATGATGATGGTGAGGCAATGTTGTTGGACTGTGAGTTGTGACACTAAGTATTCATACTGACCTGGCACTGACCGAATGCAGTTGCGTCCCAGCCTGCATCAGTACTCGACATGAAAGAATGAAAGTCAAGCACTATTAAACAGACCAGACTTGTGAGGGTTGCCAGCTGATGGGTTACCGGCTGATCATTAGTGATACAGCTGATGTGGCAACCGCCAACAACACAAACCCCATCACCATAACTAACTGCTGCCATACTCTTGTGGCAAAAGAATGTGCATGCTACCCTTTTTCTGGCAATTATCTTGTGGTGGTTGGGCAGTCATCATTCATTCTTTATATGTTTACAAACGTATACGCGTAGTTTGTGAAACTGTTGCAGTGCACTAAGAGGGGCCATACAGTGTATGTAGTAGGCCACTCTGCAGAAACAGGTTAGAGCCCTTTAAAGGGCTCTGTGAAAATTTTCACAGAGGCTCTACATATGGTTGTTCTGAGCACATTTTGCTGCTCAGCTGTATCATTGATACATGCATAGTTTGCCAATGCTCTGCACGATCCAGTTATGCCACAGAATAGCGGCTCAATGACGACATTGATTGAGACCACATGTGTACGACTTTCAACTGCCAGAGTATAGTGTGTGGGCATGTGTTCCAAACAGTCCCCGTATCGACAGTCATCCCATCAAGTTTTAAGTTACACGAGTGTAACCCGCCCGTTAGCGAGCCAAGTACAGGCTCATTGGGCATAGCACAGTATTTGATCACAGTAGGTATACACATACAGCAAGCTCATTTGAGCCAGTTGTTCAACAACCGGGATTGGTAGATGGCGGGTACTGCATGTCGCCCCATCGCCTCACCTACACTCAATCACTAGGCTGTAGTTTTAGCTGGCCAACACTCTAACACACCACATTCCAGTGATACGCCTTCAAGGCGTAGACGGGTTACGAGACAACCACTGCACACACTAATTTCAAGCAGAGCAGTCTCAGACTGCC